>JBBPTT010001195.1:0-12119 GCA_038094175.1 Boletellus aff. lepidospora | reverse complement strand
GGCGAAGGGGCTGAGGACTGTGGGACTAGAGATGCGAAGGGGTTGCTCCAGGGAGGAGTGGGCGAGGTGTTCTGAGGGGTATCCTCCGGTTCGGAGTCCAAGGGAGGTCTGAGGTGTCTTCGAGAGCGAGACGTTGTGCTGGGGTGGCCCTGCTCCTTAAGAGGAGGGGCGAGGGAGACACTTGTTCTTTTGTTACGCTGAACGCACTGCTAGTGTCGTTCGAGCAACCTGTGGAAGGGTGGACTCTCACGAAGAGGTCACAGCGTCCTATCCACCTAGGAGAACAAGCAGACGAAGGGCTCGAGGGTTACTTGAGGACTGAGGGTTCGAAGAGACGAGGGACTCGAGGGGTGTCTCGAGGACTGAGGAGTGACACAAGAATGCGTATATTTGCGTAGAACAAGTGTAAAGAAAAGACAGATGTACTAAAGGTATATATAGGTGTAGATGAGTCAGCACCGAAACCTATAGAACGTGGAGGAACGATGAAGTAAGCTGCTACTATCAAAGCGCAGCAGGTACCAGGTACCAAGAGTAACTAAGGGAAATAATCCGAGATGACTCGGATGACACAAGAAAAGGGACCGAAGACAAATAGGAAGTGATCGAAGTGCTCGGCAAAGATAAGTGGGCCGGCATGGTGGAGGGAAAGGATGGAAACGAGGAAGATACGCGGGGCTAAGGAGAAAATCGTAACAGAAAGTAGGAGATAAGGTTTGGTTAGAAGGGACTAATCTCCACATCCCTTACCCATCCAGGAAACTTGCACCTAAACGGTATGGACCTTTTGAGGTTTCTCAGGTCCTATCACTGCTCACGTACTGACTCTGTCTTCCTCCCACGTGGAAGATCCATGATGTTTTCCACACTTCACTTCTATCCCTGTTTAAACAGACTGATGCACATGGTCCATCATTTTCTAGACCACCGCCCACACTGATAGCCAACGAAGAGGAGTATGAAGTTGAGGCACTACTCGCACACCGGGGATCCCCTGGCTATTACAAGTACCTGATCTCATGGAAAGGTTACAGCTCCTCTGAAAACACATGGGAACCTGAAACTAATCTCTGCCATGCCCCCCTTATTTTATCTAAATATAAAAAAGACCATCACTTATGATAACCCTCCGAAATGTATTTAGTCCTTCGCCCCTTTGTCCCCCTCTTTTCAACCCTCATCTTCATCGCCCTCCTCACCACTTTCTTCTCCATCTATTGGTTCTATACTTAACATGTCCATCCCTACCTCCCCCCAGTCATCCCCCTCCTCTTCTATCTTGGCCACCTCTGTTCGCTGCGCCACTCTTCGAAACACCCCAGTGCAACCGACCTACTTACCTCATCTCGCTGCCCACTCCCTTTATTCAGCCATCCTCTCTAAACCCCCTCTGATCCTTGCCCTAGAGGCCCTCCCCCTCTATGTCGAGGACGAGATCTCTCAAGAACTAGTATGCCTTTTCCACGATGTCTCTTGTACTCAAACCCTCCACTTTCATGCTGCACCCATTGACCACCCGATTGGGTATGGCCTTCCTCTCCGATTAGCCATTAATCACCTTCTGGAACACATCCTTTCCATTCTTCATTTACATGGTTTTCATATTTTCGTCTCACAATTACCCTTAAATCTTGTCTACCCTTTGTTTAGCACTATCTTTGCCAGGTTACCTGTCTTCGATCGAGATGCCTACGTCTCTCATGTCTTATCCTCTTCCAACCTTGTACTTAGATCCCAGCGAACCTCCCCAGATGGCTCTTCCCTGATTGCCCTTCCTGTGCTCTTGAGTCAACCGTCCTCCACTCATGCTGCTACCCCTTCTCCCGAGACAACACTCGTCGAGTCACAACCACCCCCATCCATCTCCACCGACGAGGTTGATGAAATAGTCCATATCTCCCCCCCTCAGTCGTACGTCATCACTCTCCCTAATGGCACCACCGTTCTCTCCTCTCCTACTTGTGTCCTACCATGGCCCTTTCATCCCACTCCTGCGACCCCCACCACCTGGTGCTTCCATTGTCGTGAACTGGGCCATTACATCGAAAATTGCCCTGGATACGCATGCCCTAACTGCCACAACTTCGCTCTGGGCCATCGTTGGAGAGAGTGTCTCACCAGCCAATGTGATGTATGTCTACACTGGGGACACAGTGCTCAAGCCTGCCCAACTTGCATCTGCTCCAATTGCAATCGATCTGGACACGTCTTCGACAATTGTCTATTTGAACATCTCACTCCCACACAGGCTACCAGCCTCTTTGGAGGAATGCCATCTGCTATGGATTGAACCTGGGGTTCAACTGTACGAAGGGGGTAATGTTATGGTTTTCTCCCTGGCTCCTTGTACTTATCTTGTTTCTATCCTTTCTCTACATCAATCCAGTCCCCTTAGCTTTTCTGAACACTTTGATCACTTTCTGTTTATCTTTGGCCTGTTCTCCTGTGTCATCCGAGTCATCTCGGATTATTTCCCTTAGTTACCATCTGTACCTGGTACCTGCTGCACTTTGATAGTAGCAGCTTATCTCATCCTTCCACCGCGTTCTATAGGCTTCAATGATTACTCATCTTTGCCTATATATACCTTGGTTACTCATGTAGTCACTTCACTCTTGTTCTACGCAATAACATGTAGTCTCTTGTTGCTCCTCTCAGTCCCTCAGTTCTCTCTGAGTCTAAAGCCTTCAATCCCTCAGGATCTGTTATGCTTGCATGGAATTATCCAGCAAGGTCAAAGGTTCGATCCTAGATCTAGAACCAATGAAAACAACTAGTCGAGCGCACACTCAAAAGTGTAGTGCGAAGACACTAAGGAGATCTCACTAACTGCAACGAGCAGTCTCATGGAGGCCAGATAACTACACATAGATTGCGTAGAACTAGCTAAAGAATAATAGTACAAACCTGAAGACTTTATATACTCATAGCCATATGAGTCTGACTAAGAAGCGGCCGACAAGATGTCATTCATAGTTACTACTCATAATACGGCATCTGGGAGATAAGGAACACGAGGTGATATGAGAGAATCACCTTGGGAGAAAAGGGTCCAAAAGGGAAATGGGCGCATCAGGATCAAGGGGAAAAGCAGGGGGCATAGCGATGGTGGTTGATCCTGTCGGAAGATGACTATCAGATGAAGACACAATATCAAAGGTATACGTGGAAGGAGGGGAAAAACTCATCAGAGTGGGTCTGTGTATTCGTCGACGAAAGGCCGTAGCATTTCTTGTAACAGGATCTTGTCTTCCCTTGTTCACCTAGGCAGCCAAGACACTATAGACCTCTTCGTGAGAGTCCACCCTGCTGCAGGTTGCTCAAACGATACAAGAGTGTGTTTGGTGTAACAGTGGGTTGGCGTGGTGGCAGCTATCGGTGTTCCTCCAACTCCTGAGGTGCCGACTCGTGGAGAACTATGTCCAGTTATGGTTCTGATACTGCTCGGTCAAGGGGATTCCGTTCCCATCATTCCTGGTGCTCGGGGTGGTCTGGTAGACATTCCTAACATCATAGGAGGTAGGGGCACTTGCCGAAACTCCTGGACCTCTGTCTCTTCTGGTGAAGATGAGGGGGCATCACTTTCTTCCTGTGGGTCCTCTTGTTCTGAAGAGGATTGTGGTACTCGATATCCTCCACCATTCCTTGGCAAGGTTCTGGTCCTAGGTCGTCTGCGGTTTTCTTCGACAGGCAGAGGCATGGGTTGTTGTGGGGGTGGTCCTTCATCTCTAGAGGAAGATCTCCAATCCCAAAAGCTAGACATGCTTGTGTACTATCTTCTAGATTCGTCATGGATGAAAGATAGGTTTGATTGCAGCCATTCAAATGATGGCGGTGATAAGGAGGGCAATGAGGATGATCGCAGCTAGACAAGCAGTGATTGCTGGTAGTCCAAGTCTTCCCAAGAAGACGTTGACCAAAGAGGTGGTGTCGGCTAGAGTCCTACTGCTGAAAAGCAGGGACAAGAAGACAGCTAGTTCTTTTGTTACACTTGCGTGGAGTTATCCAGCAAGGTCAAAGGTTCGACTACAAGTCCAGAACAAATGAAAGCAACTAGACGAGTGCACACTCTGATGTGTAGTGCAAGGACATGGGAGGATCTCTCTAGCTGCGACAAGCAGTCTCAAGGAGGCCAGAAAACTACACATAGATTGTGTAGAACTAGCTGAGGAGCTAAGGTACAAAATGGGTTCAACTATATAGTCTAGGGATGGGCTGTGCATATAGCTGTGATGAGTCAGAATGAGTCATCAGTAACTAAGGTGAGAGATGCATCAATGCACAGCATCAGTGATGGGATCAAGGAATCAAAAGATGGTGGCTGCCAGGCTATGCATGGTTACCATCATAGTGAGATGGTGAAGGTGTGATGATGTGAAGAGGTGAATGGGTGACAAAGAAGTAGTCATTGGCATTCCTTGGTTTGTTCGATAAGAAGAAGATCTTAAGGGTTTATTGGTAGTAGCCATTCATCTGGTAAAGAATAGGGGAACTTATCAAGGAGGAAAAGGAAAAACTGTAACAGAGATGGGAAGTCGGATTGCTCAGTCAGCAATCTTAGAGATGACAACCAGAGTTGCCTTTTTTTGGTGGGGTTTGTTTCTGGGTTTGCCCATCCAATTGTTGTCTTTCTGGTCCAGGTGCTCAATGTCCCAGTCTAGGGTTCATTCCAGTTTGGGCAAATGAGTTGAAGGATTTCTAGAGCATCTTCTGGAGGGATATTCATTTCTCTCATTACTTTTGTTACTGGGTTATCTGTCTTGGTTGTCCGAGTATCAGGGTTCCCATGGGTAGAGGGTGAGACTTGCCTGGCACCTTGTTGTGCTCCTTTTCTAAGGAATCAGTTTACTAACTCTTTGGTGGAGTTGTTATGATTTTCTCCCTTTCATCATGTCTTTTCCTTATTACCATTGAATCCCTTCGCTGTGCAGGCCCCTATGGCCTTCACTCTTCTTCTTATGTGTTTATTCTTTTTGTTTTTGGCCCTTACTCTTCTTCAATCCAAATCCTTTCGGATCTATCAGCTTAACTACCATCCCTGTGCCTTGATGGCCATCTCTCCTTTGTCATCTTTCCATTCGGTTCCATAGGCTTCCTTGCTTACACAATCTAGCCTATATATACCTTTGTCCTCACATGTACTTTCTTTACTCTTGCTCTATGCAATACAAGTGTACCTTGTGTCCCTCGAGTCCTCGGACCCCTCTGAGTCCTTGCCTTAGTCCTTTGCTCCAATCAGGAGTTTCCTTCGCTCTCCTAGGTGTCTGGGATGCTGTTGACCTCTTTGTGAGAGTCCGCCCCAGCCACAGGTTGCTTGAGTGACACAAGTGTCTGCTCAGCGTAACAAAAGAGCAAGAGTCTCCTTCACCCCTCCTACTTAGGAGCAGGGCTACCCCTCAGCATGTCTAGAAGGCCCCACACTCATTGGCCCATCAGGCCACCCTCAGACTCTGACTCTGACCAAGAAACTTCCCACTCACACCCAGCATCATCATCCCCAGAACCCACCCCCTGGGTAAACCCCTTCACACACCTCCAGCCCTTAGTCCCAGCCTCCCCTAGGAGGATCCCAGGATCAACTCCCTTGCTCAACCCAGTGCTCCACCCCCACCCTCGATTCCCAGTCCCCAGCCAGCTTAGCCTGGAACCCCCTCCCTCTTGAGTCCAAACTCCAGTAAACTCCATCACTCTGGCACCCCCTGCACTCCCAGTCCTCGCACTCCCTGCCCCACCAGTCATCCCACCTGCACTTCCACCCACTACCATGGCAACCACCAAGTCCAAACTCAAAGCAGCCTTGCCTGTGGACTTTAATGGAGAACCTAGCGAGTCCATTCGCTGGATCAAGGCCATGAAGGCCTACTTTCACATCAACCCAACCTTGTACTCTGACAATGAAGCCAAAATCCTCACCTGCCTCAATAAGATGAGCAAAGGATGAGGTATCTCCTTTTCAGAGATGTGGTATGACAGGATGGCAGACACTTCTGTTGCTTCCACTGAGAAAACATTTGATAAGTTCTCCTCTAACTTTGAGACCACCTTCTTCCCCTTCAACATAAAGACTACCACTTGCCTTGAGCTTGCCAACCTCTGTCAGAAATCCACTAAGACTGATGATGGTTTCCAGAGATATATCACAGACTTCCAAAACCTTGCTGCCAAAGCAGGGATCAAGGATGATGCGACACTCATCTACATGATCACCAAAGGATTGGACAAAGACATCACCACCCTGATTCTTTCCATGTCGACTGTCCCTACCACCATCATCGAATGGGTAGAGAAAGCCAAGACTTTCCATACCCAAGTAGCTTGCATCGCTGCTCTTAAGAAGGGAATTCATTGCCCCCAGTTTTTCTCTTCTCTTTCTCACTCCACCTCTGACCCAAATGCCATGGATGTGGATGCCCTCAGGGTATCCAAGCTCACTCTGGTCGAACAGGCTAAATGTATCAAGGAAGGTTGTTGCTTTCACTGTAGGAAGCCGGGACATAATGCCCTGCAATGCAAAACCTTTCCCACTTCTAAGCCTTGCCCTCAGAGCATCCAAGCCACCTCCACCTCAACCCAACCACCCACTCCCTCCTCTAGCACTCCCAAGTCCTCTGCCCTTGAGTCCTACATAGCTCAGCTCCATTCCTCTAGAAAAGAGGAAGGCGAAATCCTTCAAACTCTTAAGCTTTGCTTTGAAGAAAATGAAGGAGAAACCATTGCTACCTTAGATGCTTCGGATTTTTGAATAGGGAAGCTGCCTCGACGTCTCACTTCCCTTGTGTACTTGTAGGATTACCCAATGAATGAACTGTGCACCTCCCTGTTCAACTACAAGTAAACTCTCAAACCGTCGACACTATTGCCCTTGTGGACAGCAGGACAACTGGAAATTTCATCGATACAAGCCTAGTCCCTCATCTTCACTCAGGAATATGACCCCTTCCCCAACCCCTCACTGCCACCAACATTGATGGAACCCAGAATCGCAAAGGGACCATCAGGTATACCACCTCTGCCAAAGCCCTCTTTCCCTCACTTTCTGATAATGTCAAACTCATGGTAACCTCCCTTGGGAAGAGGCAGATCATTCTTGGGACCTCATGGCTGTGAAAATGGAACCCCAGCATTGACTG
Source organism: Boletellus aff. lepidospora (assembly GCA_038094175.1). Taxonomy (NCBI): domain Eukaryota; kingdom Fungi; phylum Basidiomycota; class Agaricomycetes; order Boletales; family Boletaceae; genus Boletellus; species Boletellus aff. lepidospora. Next base: position 4,989 of record JBBPTT010001195.1, on the reverse strand, counting down.
GGTCTCAAAAACCATCACCATTCCACCCACCCTACCCCACTCAGTCAACAAAATAATGCTCTCCACCCAGTTGGCCCAACAGGAAACCCCCAAGGAACAGGAGATCCCAAAATGGTGCCAAAGCTACACAGATGTCTTTTCAGAAAAGATCTTCAATGTCTTACCCCCCCATCGCCCCTATGACCATGTCATCGACTTGAAACCCTCCTTCGTCCCTAAAATTGCCAAGGTATACCCTCTCAACCCTGCTGAAAAGGAGGCCTGTAAGGCATTTATAGAGGAAAATCTGCAAACCGGTAGAATCATCCCATCAAAATTGCCACAAGCCTCTCCCTTCTTCTTTGTACCAAAGAAGGATGGAACCCTTCACTCTTGTCAGGACTACAGGTACCTCAATGAGCACACCATTCATAACGCCTACCCACTGCCTCTCATCTCTGACCTCATTGACGATATGAAGGAGTCCACTATTTTCACCAAACTGGACATTTATTGGGGTTATAACAATGTTCATATCCAGGAGGAAGACCAGTGGAAGGCAGCATTCATCACTCCCCTGGGACTGTTTGAACCCACAGTAATGTTCTTTGGATTCAATAACGCTCCTCCCACATTCCAAAGCTTTACAAATCACATTTTTGCAGATATCCTCATGGAGGGCTGGCTAAAGATCTATATGGATGACATTGGCATTCACACCAAGGACGACCTCTCCCTACATCATGAGCACACCATCAGGGTCTTTGAATGCCTTAGGGAACATGGACTATCCCTTAAGATTTCGAAATGTTCCTTCAACACCCCCAAAATGGAGTATTTGGGCATGATTATTGGTCAAGGAGTTGTCGAAATGGATCCAGTTAAGCTCTCCACTATCAGGGACTGGAAACCCCCCACCTCAGTCAAAGAGATTCGAAGCTTTCTGGGTTTCACCAATTTCTACCACAAATTCATCCCAAACTTCTCCCATGTGGTCGCTCCCCTTGTCCTCCTCACCCAAAAGAACAAGCCCTGGCTCTGGACTGCATTGCAGGATTGAGCCTTCTCCATCCTTAAGTCCACCTTCTCCTCTGCCCCAGGTCTCTCTCTCCCAGATCCCTCTTGACCCTTCACCCTCATGACTGACGCATCTCTCCTTGCAGCAGGTGCAATCCTCCTTCAATCAGACACCAATGGAGACCTCCATCCCTGTGCCTACTTCTGAAAGACCTTCAGCCCAGCAGAGCGTAATTATGATATCTATGATCAGGAACTCCTTGCAGTGATTCTGGCATTACAGGAATGGCATCACTACCTCCTTGGCACCCCACACCCAGTCACCATTGTCACTGATCATCAAAACCTCTCATATTTGAAGGATCTTCGTAAACTATCTGGTTGTCAAGCTTGGTGGTCTCTCTTCTTGCAGGACTTTGACATCCAGTGGAAAGTCACCCCTGGAACCCAGATGGGCCCTGCAGATGCTCTTTCCTGAAAGGATCTTGTGGACACCTCACTTGACAACATTGCCCCCATCATTCCTGAACCCACCATCATCTCAGCCTTCAACCTCTCCCTTGCACGACATATTCAATCCTCTTCTGCATCGGACCCCCTGGTCCTGAGGGCAGTAAATGCTCTGAAGGATGGCTCTCCCCTCTTTCCTTGCTCTTCTCTCTCTGACTGGTCTTGGGATGATGGTAAACTCTACTTTCAAGACTGCCTCTATGTCCCACCCAATGCTCGCTCCTCCCTACTGCACTCCTTACATTCCTCACCCACCACTGGCCACACTGGCCAGTTTCACACCAAGGCCCTAGTGGAGAGAGACTTCTGGTGGCCCAGCCTGGCCACCTTTGTCCAGAATTTTGTTGCAGGTTGTGTGGTGTGTCAACAAGCCAAGGTCAACACCCATCCCACTGTTCCCCCAACTTCCCCCATTCCCTCCTCTTCCCCCCTGCCTTTCAGGCAACTTTCTGTTGACTTAATCACTGATCTCCCTACCTCTGCTGGCTTCGACTCTGTCATGGTCGTGGTTGACCATGAGCTTACAAATGGAGTAATTTTCCTTCCTTGTAACAAAACCATTGATGCTGCGGGCATAGCTAAGCTCTTTTTGACAATGTGTTCAAACGATTTGGTCTACATGACTCGGTCATCTCTGACAGAGGTCCCCAGTTCACATCTGCCTTCACCCAAGAGCTAGCCAGACTCCTCCAGTATGACATTCACCTCTCCACCGTCTATCATCCCTAAACTGATGGCCAAACCAAGCAAACCAACCAGGAACTCAAAACCTACCTTCGCATCTTCTTGTTACGCTTGCGTGGAGATATCCAGCAAGGTCAAAGATTCGACACTTAAGTCCAGAATCAATGAAAGCAACTAGTCGAGCGCACACTCTGAGGTGTAGTGCGAAGACACGAGAGGTTCTCACTAACTGCGACAGGCAGTCTCGTGGAGGCCAGATAACTACACGTAGATTGCGTAGAACTAGCTGGGGAATTACAGTACAAACTGGGATCGACTATATAGTAGAAGAGTGGGCTGTGCGTACAGCCGCCGTGAGTCAGAATGAGTCACTGGTATCCAGGGTGACTGATGGATCAATGCGCAGCATCAGAGATCGGATCAGGGGATCAAAAGATGGTGGCTGCGAAGCTAAGCTTGACTACCATCATTGTGAGATGGTGACGATGTGATGATGTGACGATGTGAAGGGGTGAAATGGTGATGGAGTGAAGGGAATGGGGAGTGACGTGTACAACAGGGGAATAGTCATCGATGACTAGGCTGTGGCCGAACTGAGGGAGTTCCTATAGACAAATGGACAGTCGCTGTGGCCAGTTCAGGAGTGAAGGGGACTTATCTAGAAGAAGAAAAGGAAAAACCGTAACACAAGGTTCTTGGTGAACATATTGGCAGGGTTTTGGGCTCCTTCAATGAAGAATATTTCTATGGATTTGTCTTCTACCCAGTCGCAAATAGTGTGCCACTTGAACTCAATATGTTTATTTCTTTGCTCAGTGATAGGGTTAGACGCCATGAAGATAGAGCCTTGATTGTCACCACAAATAGGTATAGGTCCTAATTTGTAACCAAGTTCACTGAGGAGTTGTTGGATCCACACTACTTGTCGAGCACAGTCAGATATGGAGACATATTCTGCTTTGGTAGACGAATGTGCGATGTTGGTTTGTTGCCGCGATCGCCAGCAGAAGGTTGTTCTGGCTAGTTTAATGAACCAGCCTGATTGGCTCTTTCGTGTGTTCGGATCTGAGGCCCAATCAGAATTGGTGCAGGCAATCAAACCGTCATTGTTGCATCCATTAAAGACTAAGGTATAATCGCACATGCCTAAAAGGTAGCAGCAGATATATAGAGCCTTGTCAAGATGTTCGCTAGTGTTAAATCCGTTCCTCCGGGTAAGTCCGATGATGTCCGGACTGTACGCGCAGAGGGACGAGAGAGCGAAAGGGCGAGGACTTGGAGCAGGACTTATGTGTCGCTCCCTTGTACTCGCATCCTTGGAGGTCGGAGGGTCGGAGATGGGTCGGAGGGTGGTCGGAACTGACCGGAGAGCGATTAAATCGATATCAAAACTAAACTACCACAGTGTATATACGGAGTCTTATATACTACAGGGTGTACAGCAATCGCTAGCGGAGTCATCGCCATCGACTGCGGACATGTTGAAGGGTGTACAGGTTCGTAGGTACACGAGAGCGGAGGACAGCTGAAACATACAATGGAGCTGCACACCGGTGACAGGTGAAACGGGCGGTGTACAGAACCTAAATGGAAAGGACTAAGTAGTAAAAGGAAATCAGATATACAAAAAGGGAAAACAGATTGAAGTCACGAAAGTCCGACGGAGAGTTACCGCGCTCTCGAGGAGGGCGATCCGGAGGACGAACGGAGTTGGACCCGGAGTTGGACTTGGCGAAAGTCTGGGATATGACAGTATCCCCCCCTTAGGCCTGAACCCCTGAAGGCCGTTAGTGACTCGACGCACAATGCGGAGTTCGGTCGGAGTCCGAAAATTTTTTAGGCCTGTTAAAAGTCCGGTTTTCTCGCTTAGTTATTCCTTAACCTCTTCCTTCTACCTCATCCGACAACGATGTCCGCCCCCCTCGATATTACCAAAATCTCCGAGTGGTCCGACGACCAGGTCGCCGAGCGCGACGAGGACGACGAGTCCGTTGCCGACGCGAAGTACGCCGAGCGGAAACGGCGGTCGAAAGCCCGGAAGGAGGCGGAGGAGGCACAGAGGAGGGCGATGGAGCTGGAGAACGCGAGGTGGGCGGAGGCGGCGAGGAAAGCGGAGGCGGCATGGAGAGTGGCGGAGGAAGCCGAGAAACGCAAGGCAGCGGAGGATGCCGCAAGGAAACAGGTACGTGACAGCATTTCGGTCGAGACTCGGGGTTGACCGGAGTAGGCGGCGGAGGTGGCTGTGCAACAGCAGCAGCCGCAGGACAAGGGGAAGAGCAAGGCGGGGGAGTACGTGAGGTGTGAGAGGTGCCGGGAACGGGGGGTCCAATGTGTCATCGGGCCCGGTAAGTCCCGGTCGTGCGTGGCCTGCCAGGAGGGCAAGGTCAAGTGCAACTGGCCGGGGGCTCCGGCGACGGAGAAGCGGCGGAGGCGGGATACGGAGGGCGCGGGGCAGGCCGGGCCGAGTAAGAAGACCCGGGCGGAGGACGAGGAGGTGCGCGGAGAGGGCCCGGAGCGCGAGGACGCCCTGGTGCGGGTGTTGGGGCAGCTGGTCAAGGTAGTGACCGAGCTCCGGGATGCGGCCCGGATGCAGGTCGACGCCCTCGACCACCACACGGAGCTGCTCGAGGAGCAGAAGAACATGATCGCGCGCCTGGTTGAGCTGAAGTCCGTGGAGGTGTACCCGGCGGAGTCGGCGTCGGAGTCGGAGGACTTGGATGTGGAGATGGCGGAGGGGATAAGTTCGGAGGTGGCGGAGTTGAGAGTGGAGAAGGAGAAGGAAAAGGAGAAAGGCAAGGA
>JBBPTT010001193.1:0-12128 GCA_038094175.1 Boletellus aff. lepidospora | reverse complement strand
TGAGCCCTGGGCTGGTCTCAGGTTTGAGAGCGACACGCGAGTGACTTTTGAACGAACGGCGGAGGACATGAGCGACTCGGAAACTCGAATTTGTCCCATTATTTACACAAACATGTTATTTTACGAGTCAAAAATATTACGAGAAGATGTTGCCAACGGGTAGCTACTAGCTCAGCTGTTGGCGATTGCTATTCTGCGTGGGGACGCTCACATTTAGCTGCGTAGTTCGATCAGTAGGCGTATGGGGCCAGTGTGTGTGCCAAGTCGCGAGAGTACCAGCGACCGCAGTGACCCAGCGAGCGAATGTGACAGCAACAGGTCGGGATAGGACGACGACGATAGTGCCAACCTGGTACGGTCCAGCAGGCCCTGGAAGCCTCTCATCGCACCCATGAGCCAGCAGCACTCGTCGAATCCTAGTCCAAACAAGGTCAACCTAAAACCGAGCTTCGCACTGGTCCACCTGCCAGGTTCTCACAACCTCGACCATGACTTCCTTGCAGCCGTTGATCGCCATATGCGGGACAACTGGAGTGGGCAAGTCTAGGCTGGGTGTGGAGCTGGCCCTCATGCTCCGCCAGGAAGTCCATCAGGATGGCTCTGCTAGGCATCGATGGCGTGGGGCGCGTATCGTCAACGCCGACTCCATGCAGATATACACTGGTATGGACGTCATCACCAACAAGATCCCTCAAGTGGAACGAATGGGGGTAGAACATCTTCTCATGGACTTGAGGAATCCGGGGGACCAATACGTTGTTGGAGAGTGGGTAGATGACGCTATGCAGGTGGTAAGTGCGCATACTCGGGAGAGTAGCATCTGATTCTCGGGAGTGGCGGGTGACAGATTGAGGAAACACACAAGATGAACGAAATCCCGATTGTGGTTGGTGGGACGTCCTACTGGATTCAACATCTACTGTTCCCTAACCGGTTGGCGAGGAAAGATCTGAGTTCGGTGTCGCCTGGAACGTCCACGTCTGGCTGTGCAATGTCAGCTAGTTTACAGCGCTCGGTTTCGCAATTGGCGCCCAGGCTGTTCGATTTGTGGGGGGCACTTCCGGAATCTGCACCGAATGCGACTACTGATCCAGATGATGCACTCTCCTTGCATGATTTGTTGCAAGCTTTGGACCAGCAGGTAGCGTCACGATGGCACTGGAAAGACACCCGCAAGGTTTTGCGTAGTCTGCAAATCATGAAAGAGACAGGTAGAACACCAAGTGAGATTATAAGTGAACAATCAAAGATTGCATTAGTCCCTCGGTGCGAATCCCTTTCATCTTGCGCTTGAAAAGTCTGACATGGCTTTCGACAAAGATATCGAACCCTTTGCTTCTGGCTATATGCGCAACCTTCGGTGCTAAACCCTCGTCTAGACGAGAGAATTGACAATATGATCCAGGTTTGCAGACTCGGTTCATTTTCTGTGATTTCTGACCAACTCTCCCTACAAAGGATGGCCTTCTTGATGAAATAAGGTCTCTGCAGGAGACCTTTTCTTCGTCGCAGACTGCGGGCGATGGCTCCTCAGTTAGCGCAGAGAATGAACCGAATTCTTCCGCAACCGAGCCAGATTATACGCTAGGCATCTACCAGTGTATAGGTATGCGCAACCCTAGAATTCGAGTATGTGTTATATCTGTCGGTAGGGTTCAAGGAGTTTCGCGAGTTCCTCTCGGTGCCCGACGGCTCTGCAGAAACCTTCGACAAGGCAGTAGAGAACATGAAACAGTCAACTCGCAGATATGCCAAACGTCAGGTCACATGGCTCCGAAATAAATTGCTTCCCGCGATAGCCAGTACCAATAGGCACTCTGAGAACGAGATTCCAACCGCCTCCATATATATTCTTGATGCCACCCGTGGGTGCCTGAACTTGTCATTTGTGGGCCATGGTAACTCCTCTCGCCAGTTTTGGGGGACCAATGGGCCACCAACGTACTGTCTCCTGCTGAACGAATCACAAACGGTAAGCCGAGCGAGTGTATGTGATTGCAACTAAAATCTGGCTAGCTTTCCTACGAGAAGGAGAGCTCCCATCTCCTGCATCATTATCCTCGATAGCGAGCGCAATGTTTGCCAGTCAGAATAAGCCAGTCAAGTGCGCCCGTTGGTTCTCACGAACAATACTAGGTCTCACATTTTGATGTCAGCCCCTTCGACGCCCTGCAAGCGAGACGAAAAATTGTGTGTCAAGTGTGTACGACAAACCCCCGGCGACCGGTGATGATCGATGAGGGAGACTGGGATATCCATCGAGCAAACCGTCTGCATAGGCGGCTCATCGCGCAGTCCAGGAAGAGAGCTGAAGAATTACCCCCACGGTCCCAGGACTGTGTTACTCCCGAAAGGCATTCTGAAGGCAAGAGCTGTAGTTCTGGTGAACCGCTGCAATCCCCTGCATGACATTGCCCGCGGTGGGTCTCTCTTGCGGTGTTCACGTGTGGGAGGCACAGGGTTGAACAAGTGTCTTCTCAGGTCTTCTCATGAAGGATAGGTGAGCTGTCCAAAGGAGTGCGAATTGCTGTGACGAGATCATAAGCTCCTGACTGATGTCTGGTTACGGAGAGCCAGAGGCCACGTCGTCATTGTTCAACGTCCGTCGAGTGTCGCCGACGATGGGGAATGAGTCGCGGTAGCTAGGACGGTTCGTAGGACGGCTGTACCACAGTACAGTGTTTGCAAAAAAAAAAAAAAGTGTTGTTGCCAGTGGTCGTCGGCGCCGCGACGTTGCTTGCCCCTGCCACCGAGCGTTAGGGTCTGCACGAGCGCTGTGGGACTCGGTCGCGGTTTCCCCGCTCACGACGTCTGTTGCGCCTTTCGACGTGGCTTTCCGCGGTTTCTACGTCGAACAACGTTGCGGTGTTCCGCTTGGTCGACCCTCGTTCTTCAACCATGACCTCCATGGCGGACTCGGTTCCGGGTTACTTGTTGCAGGGCGTTCCTGTCTTGCAACCGCCCCACCTCGAAGGACTCTCGGATCCCTCGCTTTCCACTGAAATTTTGCCAGGTCCACCTTCTCTGCTGTCCGTTCAGCAGGCTGCACAAAAGCGCGACCCAAAGAAACCGTCCGCTTTCATGTCCTATCTCCCTACATCGGATCCTGGTTCTACTTACTCGGGCCTCATGGCGGGTGCTCTTAGCGTCTCAGAAGGCGATGGGCCTCGTCGAAAACGAGCCAGAGTCGACAAGGGGTGCGTTTACTTCTCCTTTCGACATCGCTGAGGCGTTCTCTGACTGTTCCTCGTCACGACTCAACCCAAACCCTTGTCGCTGTGTTCCTCGCGCATCTTGTCGTCTCGTTGGCCGTCCATCACCGTTGCTCAGGATTGCCAACGGGCGTGCTCAAAGGGCCAGCGCTAGACACATGAATAATGGTGGCAACCTCTCTCTGTCCCTTCCTGCATCCGATCCAGCTCCACCGGACGTACCCTCCCGCCAGCCCAGTATGCCGCCTCTCCCAGATTCCGACCCATTCCCGGTGCAACCCGAATCAGATGATCCTTCAATCTCGTTGTCCCGTGCGAACTCTGTACCTGGATGTGAAGATTTCATCCCTCCGGTCATCGGTGAGAGGGCGAGGTCGACAAGGAACGACAAGGGAAAGGGAAAGGAGGCAGACCGAGGAGTCAGGGTGAAGGAAGAACCTGCTGGAATAATTTCCCTCTCTCCTGAACCTTCATCAAGCCTGGTGCGTGCCCTCTGAGATATTGCCAACGTGCCACTCACATTTATACATTCGATGGCCAGTTAAACGAGGATCATTGTTCATCATGCCGATCATTAGGTGCACTAGTGTACTGCGATAGCTGTCCGAGAGCATTTCACCTCTGGTGCTTGGACCCTCCAATGGAAGCGGTCGACCTCCCGGAGGGCGAGAAATGGTTTTGCCCGATCTGTGTAATTCGCAGAGTATGGTATTGGCGCGTGTTTTGTATATCCTTGCTAACACGGATCTGATAGAACCCACCACCTAAGCCTGCGCCATCTTTCATGTCTCCTCTCATCCACCTTGTTCAGACGGGCATCCCAAAAGAATTCCAGCTTCCGGAAGACATTAGAGGGTTTTTCAAGGATGGTTCGTGAGCTTTTGTCTTCAACTGGGCCTCGCTTTATTGTTTTCCAGTCACCACTGGTGCGAATGGAACCTACGTGGATAGCTCAGAACTGAAGCAGCCCCGCCTCAAGTAAGCCAGGTATTTTCTTCCGTCACTCCGCCGGCTCATATCTGGCAGCCGTCATGGGCAACTCGAAGACCGCGACCCATATCGATTGAAGGATCGAAATGGCGTACCCATGTTATGTTTTAGATGTGGCACGTCAGCACTGCCGAGTAGTCTTGCTGGACGCGCATGCTCCAGAAGGGAGTCGCGTAGGTCGACGTCCACTACGCACAGTTTGACACCCGAGAGTGCAAGAGCGATCCTCTCATGCGATTATTGCAACCTCCACTTTCATCTCGATTGCCTGGATCCTCCTCTCACGTCTATGCCCGCCTTCGGGAAGAAATGGATGTGTCCGAATCACGCTGACCAAGTATTTGTGAGTCCTTAATGACATTGCGATCGTGTTGTCGGCCTTCACTCAACACACGGCGCTCCCTTCTTGGTCCACACAGCAACGGAAGCGACGTATTCCAAAACAGAACGTTGCAACAATTGATATCATTAAGCCCAACCAGTGGAACAATGGCAACATCGAGATTGTACACCCTCAGTCCGCAGCGATGACAGAGAAGCTCGTTCTTGACGAGGTGCTAATCAACGGGAGACGGTACAGGGTTCCTGAACGTGTTATCATGCTCGACTTCTGGACCAAGATAAGCAAGGGGCAACGTCTAGAGCCCAAGTGAGCTTGTTTTTGGATCCTTGACCAGAAATATTGATCACGTTTCCACAGCAGAGAAAGGGATGTTCTGTCCTTGACATCTTCGCCGTTGACTTCGTTGAGTTCTCTTGACGAAGTAGAGGAGAACGACCTGTCTCGGTCGTCATCGCCCAAGGATCAGCTCGTTTCGCTCGATGATTTACACACTGCCCAGGCAAGCTATCCAGTGATCGAGCGATTCACCTTTGAACTTAGCCCCTTGAAGCTCTTGTGTGATTTCCGCAGCCTCTTTTCGCTGAAAAACAAGACACCAGCAGGACGCCCTACTCGATCCTCAGTGCTGCCTGCTACTATTTCAAATAATGCAGAAAACCAGAGTGCGATGGTGAAGAGGGTTTTGGTGGACTCTGGTACACAGACCGATTTTGAACCTCAAGCTTCGCTCTTTGCACCAACCGCCAAGACGAATGAACGCAAAGAAATGGCACAGCCCATTGTATCGAAGGTAAGTACGAGCCAAATCACCTTTGTTCAAAAGCGCCCTAACTCGGAGCAGCGCAAAGTGCCTTCCAAACCGTCAGTGAGGAATTCTGCAGGAGTTGCTCCTCCCGACGTGCCATCGCAATCCCCTCAGGTTTCTGCCGATCTTGCTTCTCCTGCTAGACCAAAGAGGGCAAGGACTACCGCAAAGCTGGAAAGGGAAGAGCCAACATCAGACGAACTGACGTCCAAGAGGATTACAGAGTCGGTAGGTGTATGGCTGGCATGAAAGAAAACAACGCTAAAGGGGCGGTTATAGATCGCTCCCCGACGAGGAAGGAGGCCTGAGCGGGGTAGACGCCGGAAACTCAGGCGAGCTCCTGAGAAAACCAAGGAAGGTGGTTCGACGGTTGTGGATCTCCACGCGTCCCCTCCACCGTCCGACCCGCCTATACCCGGTGCGTCGGAAGCTGTCCTGTCGCCCCCAGTTCCACCTCTGTCTGCTACGCAATCGCTCCTCAAGCCTGTGACGCCAAAGGCCTCTGTGATGATCACACAGTCTGGTACATCCTCTACGCCTACTCTCAAAATCCGATTGCCACGATTGACTGCGGTCAACACCACGCCTCACTCCAACCCGGCACAACCTGCTCTGCAGTCGCCCCCACTCAGACACTCGCCAACACCGGATACTGCCGCGTCGCACGAGCCGCGACCACGACGGTCGTCGCGTCGACAAGACTCTGCGTCCGTCTCTGTGAGTGGAGCATCATCTTACACGGCAGAGGCTGCTGAGGAGGTGGAGTGGAAACCGAGTAAGCAACAAACGCCGCCGTCGTTTGTCCGACTGACAGCATCTCCGCCAAGAGCATAGGCCGCGAGGAAACAGGAAGCGCGTTGAGCTGGCATGAGCGTGGGCTGGCGCCAGATGCGATCTGCAGCGTGTAGGATGAGAGACGGTGTACTTGGCTGGACAGACGATATTCTTATAGCAGAATAAGCATAAATGGCAACCGAGCGGGCGTCTAGCGGACGAGCAGAGAGTGACGCGCTGGGGAATGAGCGCTGCGATCGTCCATGTCTGCGAGCACGACCATGCGACGGACCCTCCAGCAGCGGGGCTGGCAGCGGCGTTCGTTCCACGTTCGACGTGCACCCGAACCGCCGAGCGCGCAGCTGTCGCAGCTGCTCGCCGCCTTCGCCGCCCACCCGCCCCACCCGCTCACGCTGAGCTCGCTCGTCGCCTACGGCCAGCCTCTCACCCCGGAATCCGTCCTCCGCAGCGTCTCCTTTGTGTTGTCCGAGATCCCCCGCCGCCTCGCGAGACGCGCGCGCGCGCTCGAGACCCTCCCGTTCATCGTCGGGACCAACCCCTACGTCGCCAAGACCCTGAACGCGTACAGACAGAGCTTCCAGTTTCTGGCCACCTACCCGCCCGTCACGACGCTCGAAGAAAACACGTCCTTCACGGCCGAGCTCGCACATCTGGTCGAAAGCCACCGCAATGACATACCGACCATGGCCAAGGGGTTCGTCCTCTCCGCCTGCCGTGGCATCTCTTGACAGCCGTCGTTCCAGCTTCCAGGAATGTGCCAAGTACATGTCTCCGACGCAAATAAGCAATTTTTTGGACGGTGCCATTCGCAATCGGATATCAGTCCGCCTCATCGCTGAGCAGCACATCGCCTTGTCACAAGCCCTCGAGAGCCAGCGAGATGTCGGCCTCACTTCTCACTATGGCATCGTCGACATGGTCTGCTCTCCCACCGCCATGGTCAAGATGTGTGGCGCATTCGTGAATGAACTTTGCGAGGCAACGCTCGGTGCCGCTCCGGCCATCGTCGTCGAGGGACATCAAGACACAACGTTCGCGTGAGTCCCCCGATTTGGCGCCGTTTCCCCGGCTGCCGTCTGACCCGCTGTCCAAAAGCTACGTCCCCGTCCATCTCGAGTACATCCTTACCGAAATCCTCAAGAACGCGTTCCGGGCAACGGTCGAGCACCACTACAAGCTGCACGGCGCGGCGTCCGCCCACACGGTTGCGCCCGTTTTGGTGACCATCTCTCCTCCCCCTTCTCCTTCCTCGCCCTTCCTGTCGATCAGAGTCAGAGACCAGGGCGGTGGCGTGTCACCTTCGAACATGCCGCGGATATTCTCGTATGCGTTCACCACCGCCGGTAACGCAGAGAGCGATGGTGGTGGGCCTTACGCCGCGCAGCACGTCGGCGGAAGTGCCGCTGTGGGTGGCCGCGCGAGCACAGGCGATGGTAACCTGTTCCACGAAATCACGGGCAAGGGCGTGCAAGTCGGACTGGGCACGATCGCTGGCCTGGGATACGGACTGCCGATGAGCAGATTATACGCAAAGTATTTCGGTGGTTCACTCGATCTGTTCTCGCTGGACGGATGGGGTAAGTCGTCCACCTCGACGTCTGTCGGCCACCACACTGAGATATTTTCACAGGCAGTGACGTGTACGTGAAACTGCGCAGCGTTGATCAGGCCGGCAACGCTCAGATTTAAGTCGTCATCGCTGGCAGCGCTCAAGCTGATCCCATTAAGAATGATCGCCATAGATAGACTATTATCGGGAATACCTTTTTTTTTCGCCTTTTGCGTCGTAATACACAATAATTTACGTTGAACCGCGTGGAGGCCCGGGGTGATTCACCAGTCAGACATCGTTCGAGCACTCTCTGCGCCTCTCTCGCCATCCTTTGCCCAGCTTGAGGACCAACAGGACAAGCACGTCTACGATGACCAACATGCCAGCCCAAAAGGTGTATAGTCCACCTTCTCCGACGCTATCCTACGGAAAGTGTCCGGTCGACAAAGTCCGACAACGACAACAAAGAAAGTCACGCACCTGCAGAGGAATGGCAATTTCGACCGCGGCAAACGCAAGGACCCCCCTGTATGCACTGTTCGCCGCTACAGAAGTCGAGGAACGGCCCACGTTGGCGTCCACGATGTAAGCGAGCGTGCTGCTGAACATCCACCTGCCAACAGAAAACCGGCTCATCAATTCACTAGGCACTTTGAGAATGAGGAGGGAGACGAACGCCGCAGAAATCCCAACAATAAACAACATCACGCAGATCGCAGCGATCGGTTGGTGAGTCTGGCAAATCCAAGCATACCCCACAGCAGACAAAGGAAGCCCCAGCATGGCAGGAAAGGTACTCTGAAGGCGCATCTGTGGGTGGCGCGCATCAGTCTAGTGGACGAGTGGAAATGGAAGAGTTTCCACCTCTGCAGGTACTTCTCCTCCGTGCTGACTCTTGAGCCTCGTCAACATCCTATCAGACCATCGCCCGCCAAAGATGCTACCGCATATACTGCCTGTAACCAAAACGATATATGAAATGTCGTGGCACAGACTCGAATGAATACGCACCTACTCCATAGGAGAGTAGGACGAGACCCGTGAAGAACGCACCACAATCGTACCGTTTCGACAATATTCCTGCGCAGGTATATGTAAGACTGTACGTGAAACCAAATATCAAGCCTAGCACAGAACATCAATGCGCTAGTGGACCACCGACGCCCTGGAACGGAACTGACCTGAAGCAAGAAGAATGGCATCATTATTCCACCGGCTCAACACTGCGATGATGGCCGGGAAGGGATTAACATCTACGAATGACAGTCTCATGTCCCCGATGCGCGGAGGATCAGCCGCAATCCCTATTTCCGATCGTTCCTTCATGGGTATTTGGCGCGAATCGTCAGGAGGCTGTTCCACAATGTCGGTCTGACCAGGAGGCGCTACCGACAGTTGACGCTGCTCCAGACTTTTGCGAAGGACATTTTGATACGCGAGGCTCCTCTCCTTCCGGAATGTATCCTTGAAGAAGATGAACAAGGATAACAGAATAATACCTCCAACGATAACCAAGAACCAAAATACTGCACGCCAGCCAAAGGCTTGTGTGAAGACACCGCCGAGAAAAGGGCCGAGAGAAGCACCGAGAAGTGGCGCAGAGTAATATATCCCCATCTTCGTACCTCGCTCGTGAGGTTCATATATGTCAGCGAGAGTCGCAGCAGCGATAGCCATGACGGCGCTTGAGCTGAGTACCCATGCCAAGTCAACAAGAGCGTTCAACTATCAACAAAAACGCGAACTGACCCCGCAGCTTGTACTGCACGCATCCCTATGACAAGGTTTATAGACCTTGAAATGGCTACGATGGCCGAACCGATGATAAATAGTAATATCGACGACACGTAGACGACCTGAATTGCATAGAACATCAAGACAGCGGTCCACTTGACACGTGGAGGGCAAACCTTGCGACCTTGGATCTCGCTAATAGCGCTCCATACCAACGGGGACAGTCCTTGAACGAGGATAAAGACTGATATACTCCAACTGACACCTGAACTGGAGGTATGTAGATCATGCTCGATCTGCGCATTTGCAGCTACATGGAACCATGCGTTTACAAGCAGGCTTCTGAAGAGAAAGAGAATCCTACGATTCTGGACAGTGGTCGCCAACCCAGCGATCATTGAGGCTGAAGACACAACCGCCAGTGTTATTGTCTAGTATTCCATCAATCAGAAAATCGATGAAACAACGACACGGCAGCCCACCTTCCGAGTATGACTCCAAACTCTGGGGTCATCGGGTACTGGTACATGCTCAATGTCCATGACGATTTTCCCTCCGTGGAAACTCTCCTTTCGGGACCAGATTCAGTACCTAGATTTGTGGAGTCACAAACGCGTCAGTTTACTGACGAGAAGGACATGGATGTGACAAGACTACCTGGGCAAGGGTCCGAGTTCTTTATAGACGCAACGAAGCTTCGCACCGATTTAACTGAACGCCGGGTCATGATGCACCGGCAACAGGGAAGCTGTCGATGCTCAGCCGAGCAACAGCGAACCGGGTTGGCTATTGGGCGGAAATTAATTGTGCTACAGGAAGGAGCGGTCCTAGTACGCGTGAGCTCCAACCGATTCCAGACGTTTTTCGACCGGCCAGTCAAAACGAGGCAAGCATTCGACTTGTATATCATTCACCGGCATGCCGCCGAATTCACCTCTCAGCAAGAGGCAGGTGCAGCGCATAGCAACGGATGTTAAACGTAAAAACTAGGAGGACGAGGAAGGAGTTACAGATGAGACAGTACGAACCATACTCAGCGCGCCTTTTGCTTTCACACCAGTTTGTCAATGCGTGAGGCTGTTGGACATGTGGGCCCCATATTTAGCGAATGTGGGTTCAAGTTGGCTTGAAGGACATGGGCGTTCGCGGCGCAGTTCAGAATCCACAGCCGGAATTCGTGACAACCGGTCGGCCGGTGGGCGCTACCGGTGGGTATCTGGTTCGACTTGGCAAGACTGACAGCATGGAACCGCGTGGCTCTTTCACACCTTTGCGGCCCACGTGCGCTCTGATGTAAAGTGCAGCAGCAAATATAAAGGGCACAGCGGGGCGGGCGCACTAAGGGGACAACGGAGGGCTCAGAACGATCTCAAGGAAATCTGCGGACGGACAGCCGTCTGACTCGCAGTTGATGGACCCCCTACTGCTTTCCTGATGGACAGTTCGAGGGTCTCTCGCACGTCGGGATCGAGTTACGCAGTCGCTTCCCTGAAACGGACCGGAGACGAGGCCGCCAACGGAAGCAACTGTGACGTGAGTGCTAGCTGGTGGACTTGGGCGTCTCTCCAGTGACATCGTGACGCTACCTGCTGGTCCGAAGCTCGCAACAAGTCATGCAAGGAGAGTGCATCCTCTGGATCAGTAGTCGCATTCGGTGCAGATTCCGGAAGTGCTCCCCACAAATCGAACAGCCCGGGGGTCAGTTGCGAAACAGAGCGCCGTAAATCAGCTGACATTGCACAGCCAGACGTGGACATTCCAGGCGACGTCAAGCTCAGATCTTTCCTCGCTAGCCGATTAGGGAACAGTAGATGTTGGATCCAGTGGTCCTACCAACCACAATCGGAATTTCGTTCATCTTGCGTGTTTCCTCAATCTGCCACCCACCACCCCGGAGAATCAGATTGTACCCTGCTGAGCACGCGCACCTACCACCTGCGTCTACCCACTTTCCAACAACGTACTGGTCCCCCGGATGCTTCAAGTCCATAAGGTGTTCTACCCCCATTCGTTCCACTTGAGGGATCTTGTTAGTGATGACGTCCATACCAGTGTATATCTGCATGGAGTCGGCGTTGACGATACGCCCCCACGCCATCGATGCCGAGCAGAGCCATCCTGATGGATTTCCTGGCGGAGCATGAGGGCAGGCTCCACACCCAGCCTGGACTTTCCTATTCCAGTTGTCCCGCATATGGCGATCAACGGCTGCAAGAAAGTCGAGGTTGTGAGAACGTGGCAGGTGGACCGGTGCGAGACTCGGTTTTAGTTGACCTTGTTGGGACTAGGACTCGACGAGAGCTGTTGGCTCATAGGTGCGATGAGAGGCTTTCAGGACCTGCCAGGTTGGCGCTGTCCTCGACTTGTTGCTGTCACATTCGCTCGCTGGGTCACTACGGCTGCTGGTGCTCTCCATGGTTTTGACCTCGCAACTTGGCACACACACTGGCTCCATACCCCACCTACTAATCGAACTACGCAGCTAAGTGTGAGCATCCCATACACAGAATGGCAATTGTCAACAGCTGAGTTAGCTACCCGTTGGCAACATTTTATCGTAATATTTTTGACCCGTAAAATAACATGTTTGTGTAAATAATGGGACAAATTCGAGTTTCCGAGTCGCTCATGTCCTCCGCCGTTCGTTCAAGAGTCACTCGTGTGTCGCTCTCAAACCTGAGACCAGCCCAGGGCTCG
>JBBPTT010001192.1:0-12128 GCA_038094175.1 Boletellus aff. lepidospora | reverse complement strand
TCCCGGGGAATGTCGTCTGTACTTTGGTCGGGCCAAAGAGAGTCCCTATGGATAGACCGGCAGTCGTTGTGGTTGAGTTGAGAACAAAGGGGACTTATCTAGGGGAAGAAAAGGAAAAACTGTAACAGGGGGTGACATCCACTGGGCTTGGTTATGACAGTCAAGTTCAAGTGAAGCACTTCTAAAACCCAACAACAAGTGTGGGTGAAGCAAGCAGAGGGGAGAGGAGGACACTAGGAGAAGTGGGAAAATCCAAATGAACTTGACTGGGGAAACCAGCCAGAGGTTCCCTGGGTTTATATAGTCCTACATCTATTTGTACATGTGGTGTACAAATCTACTGATACATGGATATAACAAGAGAACAAAAGAGAAAGCTGCATGCATAAGTCATGTCTGGTCATGGGGCTGTGCTGGGCACTGCAGATACCATGAAGCATACCATGAGGTATGACATCATAGAATGGAAGCAAGCATAGCCATGCACAGCACAGAGATGAAAGGAAGGCTGTGCATGCACAGGATGAGTCATGGAAGCTAAGGTAAAGCATAAACATGTCCTGAGTGTCTGATCGAAAGATAAGATGAGATAAGATCATATCACATGACTCGATAAGATAAGATAAGAAGAGGAAAGACATAGTGTGAAGATAGAAAAGTCATGCTGTAACAGAAGATACAGGATTTCTGTGCAATGCTTGGACTTGGGAGGGTCACACAATGAGGGGGGAGTGTTACATTCATTGATCACACCCTTAGCTATCATTCACATGCCACACTTGTAGCACATGGTTATTGTTTATTTTTGTTTACTGTACTTTGCAGTCACATCCTTGGAGTTTGCTCTCTGCACCCTCAGTTGCTTACAGTGAACTCCAGGTATGTCCATTTACATGCTCCAAATATATTAGTTGCTTACAGTGAACTCCAGCCATGATTCAGCTGTTTAACACAAAGGTACTCTCAACTACTTGATCACCTATGCACCCAATCCATCATCTACTGAGCTGTTTGCAACCTACTCCAATGCAAACCACAGTGGCTGCAAGGACACTGGGCACTCCACCAGTGCATTTGTTGTCAAAATTGGCACAGATGCAGTTTGCTGGATGTCAAAGCACCAGTTGATCATTGCACTGTCTATGACTGAGGCTGAGCATGTCATTGTGATGTTGGCTATCATTCACATTGCCACACTTATGGCATATGATTGTTGTTTATTTTTGTTTACTGTACTTCACAGTAACATCCTCAGAGTTCACTCTCTGCACCCTCAGTTGCTCACAGTGAACTCCAGGTATGTCAATTTTGATGCTCCCAATGAATTAGTTGCTCATAGTGAACTCCAGCCAAACTCCAGCTGTCCAACACATTCACATTGCCACACTTGTGGTGCATGATTGTTGTTTATTTTTGTGTACTGTACTTTGCAGTCACATCCTTGGAGTTTGCTGTCTGGCACCCTCAGTTGCTTACAGTGAACTCCAGGTATGTCCATTTACATGCTCTCAATGTATTAGTTGCTTGCAGTGAACTCCAGCTGTGTTCCAACTGCTTAACATCCACTCATCAAAGTCAGCATGTTCTGAAATGATAGTGTGTTTAAGAGCTGGAGAACAGCTGGAGTTCCTTATAAGTAACTGATATATTCAGGGCATGTAAATTGACATACCTGGAGTTCGTTGTAAGTAACTGAGGGTGCCAGAGAGCAAACTTTGAGGATATGAGTACAAAGTATGGTAAACAAAAATAAACAACAATGATGTGCCACAAATGTGGTGATGTGAATGATAGCTAAAGGCCCAATCAATGAATCCAACACTCCTCCCTCATTGGGTGACTCTCCTAAGTCTGAGAATTGCACAAAAATCCTCCACCTTCACCAGAGATAATGCCTTCGTCAGTAGATCTGCTGGCATCTCTGTAGTTTGAATGAATTTGGGCAAGATCACTCCTTTATCCACAACATCTTGTAGCCAGTACCATTGCAGATCCAGATGCTTCATTCAGCCATGGTGCTCTGGGTGCTTTGCTACCTGTATTGCTGACTGGTTGTCCATGTAGAGAGTAGATGTGCCTGGAAGTGTGAACCCAAGCTCCTGCAGCAATTTGCACATCCAGACAATCTCCTTGCCTGCTTCACATGCAGCCACATACTCAGCCTCAGTAGTGGACAGTGTGATGATCAACTGGCACTTTGACATCCAACAAACTGCACCTGTGCCAATCTTGACAACAAATGTGCTGGTGGAGTGACCAGTGTCCTTGCAGCCACCATGGTTTGCATCAGAGTAAGTTGCAAATAGCTCAGTGGAGGATCAATTGGGTGCATAAGTGATCATGTAGTCAAGAGTGCCCTTGATATAGTGCAGGAGATGCTGGACTGTGAATGATACTAGCTGACTGACTACAAATGCAATTTCTGGCCGAGTGGTGCAAGACAGGTATTGGAGTGAACCAATGGCACCTCCATAGTCGACAGAGCACATCAGAGTGCACTTTTCATCAGTGGTAGCAATCTAGGTGTGAGATAGGCTGAGTCCAGGATCCATTGGAGTGGTGACTGGCTTGCAGTTGGCCATGTTGTAGTGTGAGAGCATGTTGACACAGTACTGTCTCTGGGAGATAGTCAGTGGGCACTTTGAGCAATCTCAGTCAATCTTAATGGCCAGGATCTCCACTGTGGGTCCCAAGTCTTGCAACTTAAAATGCATGCTGAGATCTGTGATGGCCTGCTTAATTGCAGGCAGTGAGGGTAATGTGATGGTCATATTGTTGACAAAAACAGGCAGAAGGATCCAGACATCACCACCAGTGAAAATATAGACCACAGCATCAGAATAAGTCTGTGCATACCCCATGGACTTCAGAGTGGCATGCATTTTGTGATTCCAGCAATTTCTGCCCTGTTCTGTGCCATAAAGAGCCTTTTTCAGCAAACAAAGTCTCTCGAGTGTTGCCCTCTGCAAATCCCTCAGGCTGCTCCATGTATACATTGCAGTCCATCTCACCATTGAGATGGGCATTGGAAACATCCACAGATCACAGATGGAAATCTTGGAGAGCTGCCAGAGCAAGAATGACTGGCAAGGTGGGTAAGTGTACTGTGGGGGCAAATACCTCGAGATACTCCAATCCTGGTCATTGTGAGAAGCCCTGGGCGACCAGACAAGCCTTATAGCACTCAAAAGACCCATCTGCACAATATTTCTTTGTGAATACCCATCATGAGCTGATAACTGGGTGATCAGTTGGCCTGGGAACAAGAGTCCAGGTTCTATTCGATCTGTGGGCTGCCAATTCATTCATTGCAGTCTGAGTCCACTCCTCAGCATCCTTGCACTGCATTGCATCTGCAAATGAGTGAGGGTGGGGTGAATTCATAGCCATGCATTGTGCAACATCTGCTTCATCATTGGAATCATTATCAGTGGGATCAGTCAGCTGTGCTGGACTCAATTTCCACCATTCTGTGGGTGGCTGGTGTCTCTAGACAGGCAATCATGTTCCAATCCCCACAGGACTTGGCAGGCATGCTGGCGGAAGTGTAACTGGTGCTGGAGGTAAAGCAGCTGGTGGAGGTAAGACAGCTGGTGGAGGTAATGGAGCTGGTGGAGGTGAAGGAGGTGGTGCATCCTGCTGATATCTGGGTGCCCCCCCAGGAGGTGCCATCTCTAGAGTAGAATCTGGCTCCTCCTTGTCATCCAAGAGGTCTGGCCAACTATATGGTTGTGGTGCTTTTGGGGCTGTCTGTGTAGGTGTAGGGTGCACTACTGGAGTGCTGCTGCACTCATCAAAATCAGCATGTTTGGAAATGACTGTGCACTTCATTGTGGGGTTATAAAATTTCCAGCCCTTATACCCAGCAGGATACCCAATGAATACACACTTCTCAGAATGCAATTGGAGCAAGTTGTGCTTGTTGTGCTGGATGTGCACATGCAGTGCATCCCCACATGCACAAATGCAATGCATCGGGTTTTTGACCATGCCAGAGCTCATAAGGTGTTGAGGTGTCCAGTGCAGCTGTAGGGCATTGATTCCAGACATGGATGAGGGCAGTGAGGGCCTCACCCCAGAATGACATTGCAAGCCCAGATTTCTGCAGCATTGCAGTGATTCACTCTGAAAGGACTTGATTGGCACATTCAGTGACTCCATTCTGCTGCAGGCATGCATAGATTGTGTGCTGGTGCTCAATGCTGCACTCTGTGGTGAATTTGAGCATCACATTGCTCATGTACTCCCCTCCCTTGTCATTGCACAGTATTTTAATCTTGCACTCTGACTGATTCTCTGCAAAGGCCTTAAACTGCTTAAATGCCTTGAAAATGTCTGATTTCACTCAAATTGGCAGTATGAATTGATACTGTGAGTAGTCATCAATGAATGTGACCCAGTACCAGTAGTCAGAGAATGTAGCCACAGGGAGCTGATGCACATCAGAGTGGACAAGCTCAAGAGGTCATGAGGTACACCATTGTGTGCTCAGAAATAGATTTGCACATATTTTACCTGCAATGCATGGCTCACACACTGGGTCTGGTGTGTTCTGCAAGTCAAGGCACATACCAGTGACCATCTTGCAATCAATCAGGGCCCTCACATCTGCCAAGTTATGGTGCGTGAGTCTCTGATGCCAGAGTGACAAGTCAAGGGGTAGAGTGGTTGCTGCACATGCAAACTTGGGCTGAGGCTCTATCATGTCATCCAGAAAGGCCATATTGTTGCTATTGATGCTTGCAACAAAGAGTGGGCCATCTTTGCCATGAACAAAGGTCATGTGGGTGGCACTGATCTGAATGGTGAACCAAGAGTGGTGAGTGAGGTAGAGCACAGATAAGAGATTATTGTGCAGACTAGGCACATGTAGGACTTTTGAGAATTCAACTAACCAAACCCTCTTCCCTTTCACAACTGGGTTGAATACCACAGACCCCACACCAGCTGAATAGACCACAGTATTGTTGGCAAGCTTGATTGGGACACATTTCAGGGTGTAATTGCAAATCCAATGGTGATGAGGTGTCATATGAGAAGTGGCACCCATATCTGGATTCCAATCGAATTCAGCATCAAGCACAAGCAGTGAGAGGCAGTCAGAGGGATCACTGGAACAAAGACTTGCGTTTCCTGCTTTTTCGACCACATCCTGGGTCAAGCCTCCCTCAGTGGCTGGAGTTGTTGTCTAGTTTACATTCTTTCCCCTGTGCTTCCCCACTTATAGTTCTCCTTTGCCCTCTGTAGGCAGTGGCAGTTGCACTGGCAGTGGCCAGGCCTCTTGCAGAATCCACAGGGAGCTAATGGGCTGCACCTGCAGGTGGTGGTCAAAGTGGTGAGGACCAAGTCTTCCCCAGTGGTAGCTGCCTTGGGATGTGGTCAGTGACAGACCTCTTTGGTCTGGAAGGCAGCCTTGACCTTGTCCTTGTTGAGGTCAGTGAGTAGGGTGAGTGACAATGTAAAGTGAGTGTAGTCAGGGTGAAGTGCACAAATCATTGCCATGCAGGCAAGCTCATTGTTGAGGGCCTTCAAATCAAATGTGCTGGAGTGCAATGTTAGATTCATTGATCATGCCCTTAGCTATCATTCACATTGTCACACTTGTGGTGCATGGTGGTTGTTTATTTTTGTTTACTGTACCTCACAGTCACATCCTTGGAGTTCACTCTCTACACCCTCAGTTGCTTACAGTGAACTCCAGGTATGTCTATTGAGATCATTTCAATATATTAGTTGCTTACAGCAAACTCCAGCTGTTCTCTGGCTGTTTAACAGGTTGTTACGCTTGCGTGGAATTATCCAGCAAGGTCAAAGGTTCGACAACAAGTCTGAACCAATGAAAGCAACTAACTGAGCGCACACTCTGAGGTGTAGTGCGAAGACACAAGAGGTTCTCACTAACTGCGACTAGCAGTCTCGTGGAGGCCAGATAACTACACATAGATTGCGTAGAACTAGCTGGGGAATTAAGATACAAACTGGGGTCGACTATATAGTACTGGGATAGGCTGTGTGTACAGCCGCGATGACTCAGAGTGAGTCATGGGTTACTATGGTAATAGATGGATCAATGCGCAGCATCAGGGATGGGATCAAAGGATCAAAAGATGGTGGCTGCGGGGCTGTGCGTGAGTGTATGTCCGGGGAATCGTCATCTGAAGAATGTAAGCCCAATGGCTTATAGGGAGTTTCTAAGGATAGACTAGCGATCACTGTCATCGGTTTTAAGGCAGGAGGGACTTATCGAGAGCAAGAAAGGAAAAACTGTAACAATACCCCCTTTGTACATTGGAGATTCCAGCTCCAAGACTTTTGTCATCAATAGTTTCTTCGTTGTCGGTATGGAGGGGATTTCAACAGGGAAACTCTGTCAAGAAAAGCGGATGGGTGGAGTTTCCTATAAGCGGAGAGGAGTTCTCATGCGTTGGAGAGATTAGCTGCTGGTTCCCAAGTGTTTTCAGCCGAGGAGTATCCTTTCCATTTGACCAGGTATTTTCGTTGTCCCACATGTCCTCTATGTGCTAGGATCGCTTCCACTTCATACTCTTCTTCTCCAGCAATAGTGTTGGGTGGTGGTCGCAGGAAGTTTGGTCCGTGTTCCGGTGTCTCAATAAACCGGGTGAGAAGGGAGGCGTGAAAAACGGGGTGTATCTTCCAAGAAGGAGGAAGACATAACTGGTAAGCGACCGAAGATACGACTTTTTCAATTTCAAAAGGACCTTCTCGTTTCGGGGCGAGCTTTCGAGAGGGATAGGGAATCTGGAGGTTCTTTCCTTCTAGCCAAACTTTATCTCCAACTTTAAACGGGAGAACGTTTTCCATCCTCGTTCCTTGAGTCTTTGTTGAGCATTGACATGAGCAGCTTTAGCTTCTTCTCGTGCTTTGTCCAGGATAGAGAGTCGAGATTCTAGTGCGGGTAAGAATGTCTTGCCGATTGCAGGATAAGCTCGTGGTTCATAACCCATCATGAGTGAGAACGGGGTTTGTTTGGTGACCGAATGTGTGGCGGAGTTGTGAGCGAACTCGGCCATAGGGAGTAAATCATGCCACTTAGCAGGGTTTCCGTCACAAAATATTCTAAGATAGGTTTCAAGCTCCTGATTTACGCGTTCTGTTTCTCCGTCCGTCTGTGGGTGATATGCAGTGGATAGGGCAAGGTCGTATTTCAGCAGGCGGGCCAGTTCTCTGGCGAAGGCTGAGGCGAATTGAGGGCCTCTATCTGATATACAACGATCGTGTAGGCCAAATCTGGGGAAAATATGCTTGAAAAAGAGGGCTGCTACTCCTGCGGCGTCGATCGTTTTGTGACAAGGGAGGAAAATTACCCCCTTTGTAAGCCCATGGTTGACCACAACCAAAACAGAGTCAAACCCGGCGGAGAGAGGAAGGCCTGTAATGAGATCCATAGAAATATTCTGGAACGGGTGGGTTGATTCCATCGCATTGGGAATAGCCGGGGGTGTCATTGGATGAGTGTTAACCTTGTGCGACTGGCAAATCGCACATCCCTTGATAAACCTTCATACAAAGGTGGAAAGGCCCGGCCACCAATAATCCCGTTGGAGTAGGGATAGAGTTCGGAAATACCCGCCATGACCCCCTGCGTCAGATTCATGTATTTCGGTGACCAATTTATGTCGCTGAGGTTCAGGAATGAAAAGACATCCCTTGTAGTATAACATTTCGTCTAACCATCTCCAATCCGTCGGGGAAGCGTGAGGGAAAAGCGAAGATCCCTTTTCCAATGCTGAGATTGCTTCTAGAGCTATCGGGTATTCTTTGGTGGAGTGAACAATCTTGTCGCGAAGACTGATGTCAATGAGATTGATGAACATATCATCCGGTATTAATATGACGTCCTGGTTATCGGTGGTGGTGTCCAAATCGTCCTTTCGGGAGAGGGCATCGGCTGGCCCCATCTGAGATCCGGGGAGATTCTGGTATCGTATATCAAAATCCTGTAAGAACAACATCCATCGGGCTTGTCGTCTAGACAATTTATGGGGTTGTTTAAAGTATGCCAGGTTCTTATGATCGGTTTGAACCATCACCTGGTGTTCTGTTCCAGACAAATAATGTCGCCATTCTTCCAATGCCCTGATGACTGCCAATAACTCCCGATCGTAGATGTCGTAGTTTCTTTCTTCAGGGGAAAAGGTTCTGGAGAAATAAGCACAGGGGTGGAGATCTCCGTTTCCATCGTTCTGCATTAAGATCGCTCCACAAGCGGTAAGGGAGGCGTCCGTCATTACCGTGAATGGTTTGGTGGAGTCCGGCATTCATAGTATGGGTTTCAAAAGGAAGGCCTTTTGAAGTTTCTTGAAGGCGTCCTCGCATTCCTGGGTTCAGTTCCAGTTTACCCCTTTCTTGGTTAGCTCGTGTAGGGGTCGACAGATTCCTGAGAAGTCTGGGATAAACTTCCTGTAGAAGTTACAGAATCCGATGAACGATCGGATTTGCTTGACCGAGGTAGGGTTTTTCCAGTCCTCGATTGCTTTGAGTTTTCCAGGGTCGAGCGTGATTTCTCCTGGTCGAACTATCATGCCAAGATAGTCGACTTCTGTGACATTAAAGGAGCATTTACTCAGCTTGAGGAATAGGTCGTTTTCCATCATTTGTTGAAGGACTCGACGAGTTCGTTCCGTATGCTTTGCGGGATCGTTGGAGGTGATGATAAGATCGTCCATATATATGATTAGCCATCCTTCGGCGATCATATCAGCAAATACGTGATTCATCAGCGCTTGGAACGTAGCTGGTGAATTGCTCTGTCCAAAAAACATGACCGTGGGTTCAAAGAGTCCTACTGGAGTGATGAAGGCGGCTTTCCATCGATCTTCCGGGGCGATAAGCATGTTGTTGTATCCCCATCGTATATCCATTTTGGTGAAGATCGTAGTGTCCTTGAGTTGATCTACGAGTTCCAATATGTGGGGTAATGGATAGGCGTTTTTGATCGTGTGTTGATTAAGATACCGGTAATCCTGACAGGGTCGAAGTCCACCATCTTTCTTCGGTACGAAGAAGAAAGGGGAGGCTTGAGGGGACTGAGATGGGACTATCGTTCCTTTCTTGAGGTTTTCATCAACAAACGCCTTGCATGCTTCCAGTTCCTTGGGGTTAAGTGGATATACTTTAGCTACCCTGGGGACAAACGTGTCGGCTAGGTCAATATGATGATCATATTTTCGAGATGGGGGAAGTTTTCCGAGTGGAGGTTCTTCGAAGACCTTCCTGAATTCTTCAAATTCAGGGGGTAATAGCGTTTCTTGCTTGGTTTTCTGTTGCTCCTGAGCAATCTCCGTGGATCTAGTAATCTTTCGGATCCATTCTGTCTTGAGGTGCTCATTTGGGTCGATCTTCAGGTACCGCAATAGGTAATTCTGTTCGTCCACGTTTTGCTGTTCCAAGATTGGGTTGATGTTTTCTGGTAGGCGGATTTCTCCTTTGGCCCAATCGATTTCAGGGTTGACCATTCGTAACCAAGTCATTCCTAGAATGACGTCTTCGTTTCCACAGTTGATGATGAGGAAATCCTGTTTTTCCAGGAGAAGGTTTCCAATGGTTAGGGAAAGTGTGACTTTCCTTCGTATATGCCCATTACTATTTTCCGTTCCATCGGCGTTCGATGCCTTGATAGGGGATTTCAACTTTGTGGTAGTCCATCCCATTTGCTCCACTAGTTTTCGGTTTACGAAGTTGTTGCTTGCTCTGCTGTCTATCAGTGAAGAGATTTCAATGTCCTGGTTGGTTCCTTCTTGTTGTAGCAGAGAGGGGAGTCGGATTGCTCGATCAGGGATAGGTGGTAGGGGTACAACAGCCACTTGTTCTTCTTCGGAGGGTTTCGTGCAAAAGTATGTTTCTAATACTTTGACAGCGTCCTTAGCGGTTACTCCTTTCTTGGTTAGGAGTTTTCTTATGCGTTCATCTAGGAGTGCTTCCTCATCTGATTGTATGGATTCGCGATTAGGGACTTGCCTAGGGCTAGATTCTCTTTTCCTAGGGTGGTTCTTCGTGTGGCATCCTCTTCGATGACAAATGAAGCATTTGTTGTTTCGTCGATGTTCTGTCCATTCTCGAGAGGACAGTCAGATAGCATAGATGTTGACAGCATCGACATCCATAGCATAGGGGTCTAGTTCTTCCGATTCTTCGGGTGTTTCTAGTGGCCATTGTTCTGCCCCCGGTTCTCCCGGGTTAGCCCTGAGTTGCCGAGTTCTGGTTCGAATAAGGTCGAATTGAGCAGCTTTCTCTATCCAGTTTTTCCACGTGGCTGGTGGTGGGTCTACCGCTGTCATAAGGTTGACCAGTTCAGTATCGATGGCTACTCTGAGCAGATCGATCAAGATCTCGTGTTGCTGTCCCATTTTTGCAAAAGATACAAGAAGTTCGAATTGCATTCGGAACGTGGGAAATGTCTTCTTTCTCTGTTTCAAAGCGTAAAGCTGTGATCTAGCATCTGCCTGATAATCACCTGGGGCGAATGTGTTGAAAAACTCTTCTTCGAGTTTTTCCAAGACCAGAGTCATTTGCGTTTTACTTGCTACTGCATCGAATAGGTTTTGATACCATCCTTCAGCGAAGGTTGCGGCCGTTCCATTTGTCATGTTATTGAGAATGATGACTACCTGCGCTAGCTCATTATAGACTTCTCGGTTGATTGCGAGGTAAGATTTCATAGCGCCAAACCATCGTTTAGCATCTTTGGCGACTCCGTTAAACTGACCAGGATCTCCAGCTCGGATTTCCTGGGGTTGCTCAGGGTCAGTCGTTGTTAATGCTACTGGAGTGGGTAAGGTGGGGATAGGAGCTGGTGGTGCAGGTGAAATAGACAGAGGTGCAGGTTGCGTCAAAACACTAGAAAAACCCAGGATAGATGGTGGTCCAATTCGAGGGATTGCAACTGGCGGCATTATTAATGCTCAAGTGGGGAAAGCTATGGTTCGTGTAGATTCCTCGGGTTGGGTCGTTTCAGGGGGAATGATCTGGACCGTTATCTCCGGGTAGGTGATTGGTGTAGACGGTGGGGTAGAAGGCAGTGCTAATGGTCGTCTGGGTGGTGGATACGGGGTCGTCCCAAAGGTGGTTTGAGCAGTCATTGCTCCTGAGATTCTTCCAGAATGCGCTGGCAGACTGGACATTTCCCTAATGGCAGATCGTATCGATAATGGCCTTGGTGATCCGTGGGTGGATGAGGCGGCGGTTATCGGCGCTCCTCCTATTCCTGAGGTTCCGATTCGTGGAGAACCATGTCCGGTTATGGTCCTGATGCTGCTAGGTCGAGGGGTTTCCGTTCCTGTCGTTCCTGGTACTTGAGGTGGTCTGGTAGTTGTTTCTGACATTATAGGAGGTATGGGCACTCGCCGAAACTCCTGGACCTCCGGCTCTTCTGGTGAAGATGCGGAAGCGTCACTGTCCTCATGCTGGTCTTGCTGTTCTTCTTGAATCGATGAGGAAGGATTGTCTTCTTCCTGAGGATCTTCTTCTTGAGAAGTCTCGTCTTCTTCTTGGGAGTTTTCCTCCTGTGGGTTTCCTTCTTCTTCAGAAGAGGAATCTGGTACTCGGTAACTTCCACCGTTCCTAGGTGAAGTTCTAGTTTGGGGTCGTCCGCGGTTTTCTTCGACAGGCGGAGGAGCGAGTTGTCTCTGGGTATGTTCGGTTGGGAAAGGTGCCGTTCTTTCGAACCAGTTATGTCTGGTGGTTTCATCTAAACCCATTAGTTCCCTGGATCGTCCGCGGTCTTCTTCGACAGGCGGAGGATTGGATTGTCGCGGGCGTTCTTTGTCCCTAGAGGAAGATCCCCAATCCCAAAAGCTAGACATGCTTATGTACTATCTTCCCAATCCGTTTCGAGGAGTAAAGATAGCCTAGATCACAGCCGTTCCGATGATGGCGGTGATTACTGATAATTCCAGTCTTCCCAGGAAGACGCTGGTGTACGGGGTTGTGTCGGCTAGAGTCCTACTGCTAAAAAGCAGAGACAAGAAGAGAGCTAGTTCTTTTGTTACGCTTGCGTGGAATTATCCAGCAAGGTCAAAGGTTCGACAACAAGTCTGAACCAATGAAAGCAACTAACTGAGCGCACACTCTGAGGTGTAGTGCGAAGACACAAGAGGTTCTCACTAACT
>JBBPTT010001191.1:0-12129 GCA_038094175.1 Boletellus aff. lepidospora | reverse complement strand
GAAGACTTGGTTCTTGCAACATCAACCTCCACCTGCAGATGCAGCCCATCAGCTCCCTGCAGATTCTGTGAGAAGCTTGGCCACTGCCAGTGCAACTGCAATGCAATGAAGAGGGCAAAGGAGTGGTACAAGGCTGGCCCACCATTCACCTACCCCATCCATCCATCATTTATCATACACAGTGACACCTTAGCCAACCTGCCATTCCCCCACCTTGTCCATCTACTGTTTGTCATGCATGCTGATGCCTCAACCAGCCCATTATTCTCCCACTCCATCCATTTTCAATGCAGAGACACCTCAGACCATCCAGGGTGATGGTTTATTTGATGAAAATGACAATGACACCAACAATGGGGTGGTTGTAGAAGAACTGCTATGGTAATGCATCCTGCCCTTGAGGTCATGAAAGAAGATATCCAGTCATGTACTACACCACAGCATGCACACAAGGTAAGTCTGGTTATCTGTCTGATTGGTGCATAGGTATCCACCTGCATTAGCCTTCTGTTGACAGCAGTTGTGCTAATCATTGCCAATTAAGTACTGTGCTGTGGTATGTGTGGGAGGTGAGTCTGGTTACCTGTCTTGATGCATGGATGTTCACCTGTGTTAGTCTCCTGCTCACAGTGGTGTTGACATCCATTGCCAAGACAAGTGTTGATTTGCAGAAGTTGACTATTCCCTTTCTCTATGCTGTGAATTGCATGAGAAAGAGAAGGTAGTGAAGAACTTGAAGACACAGTTATCCTTAGCAGAGATGGTGTGTCACATCATGTAGCTGTGTATCTGCTAAATCTTACTGTAGCATTCAGACTTGCCAAAAACTTGAATCCAACTATTGCCAGCTGGATCATACAGCTTGGAATGACATTGTGGAGTGGGATGGTATAATTGCTAAGCTCCAGGTGACTGTTCAACAGTATGAGGAAGTAGGTGTCATAATGAACACAAGAACTTAGGGGTCAGCTGAGTTGTCCTTTAGGATCATTGGAAGTTCCATGCTCAAGTTGAAGAGGACTGTCAAGCTGCTGCAGTACAGCACAAGCAGGAAATCAAAGGTCTCAATCAGGCTGTTTTATTACAACATGAACAAGAAATTAGAAGTCTCCATCAAGAGATGAAGGTCTGGCCTGTGCTCATCTGTGGTGGACACTGTCTAAAGTGTGTTGTTACAGACCAATATGGATTTACAACTCCAGATGCTGATGAATAATTACCAGGAGACCTTGGCAAAAGAGCTTGAACAGTGAAACTTGAAGCTGAATGAGGAATTGAACACAGTGTGAGCAGCTGTAACAGTATGTGAAGTGTGAGTCTGTAGCACAACCTCTAATGTAGCATGCCTGTAGGCACAGAAGGAAAGTGAAATTGCCAACTTGGAACATTGATATGCAAGACATGGTAAACAGGTAATGATTTCTCTGACTGTCTATCACATATCCAACTCTCTTATTTAGGAACCTGTTAACTTCTGCATACTGGACTCCACTGACCATAACTTCCAACCATCTCAATCCTCCAAGTTCTTGGCTCTACCAAGGTCACAATTGTCAACTACACCAGTAGCTATGGTACAAATAGGACCTCCATGCCTGTCAGTGGGGCAATTGGTGTGGGACAGCTCAGGTTGGTGCAAGTGGGCATGTCAGCAGGGTTTGCAGGAGCAGCAGCAAGTGCACCATACAGAGTCAGGGCATCTGCACCAACACAAGCAGGGGCTGCTGCATTAGGACAGGCAGTAGCATCTACATCAGCACAAAGTGGAGCCCAAGGGCTTGCACAAACAAACATGTTGGGAGCAGGGCCAAGCATGTAGCAAACAAGAGTAGAGGAAGATACATCAGTTGGAATAAGAACAGCTGCTGGAGCAGGAGCATGTATGTCTGCTGGAACTGATGTGAATATGCCAGCAGTAACTGCCACAAGCATACCAGCTACATGTATGCCAGCTGCAGATGCACCAGCTATGGGCATACCAACCATGAACTCACCAGCTGTAGGCACACCACCTGCTGGCACACAACCCTCAGTATGGGTACCAGGACAAGCCACTCCATACCTTGATGCTATCCAGCAGCTCAGAAAGAACCATAGGTTTTCTTGTAGGATGTACTTAGTTAGTATACCTGAGGTGAGTTCCTTCCTTCCATTGGAACCACAATGTTGACAACCAGTGTAGAATGTGGCTGCACCCATAGTACAAGATCCCATTGTTCCACTGGTTGATCAAGTTCAGGCCCTAGACCCTCAGATGCTCATATTCACAGATGTGGTAACAAAAGGTGTCAAAGCTGCCTTTAAGAACATATTTATTGGTGGCCAGTTCTCAGAATACATGAAATGGAGTCCCTGCAGGTGAAGGACTGAGACCAAAGAAGTGATAGAGATCAGTTCAGTGGAGACAAAGCAAGAGTGTAACTTTTACTTGGTTGGTCAAACTATGTGCTCTGTGATTTTCTGAAGCTAATTAAAGGATAGGAAGAGGTCTGACTACTGTTTAAAGAAAAGCTCAATATTGCACAGGATGCAGACTTCATCACATACCAGTCTGCTGACATAGAGGATGTACACACCTATGAGTATGAGGACAGGCCCAGTCCCAACCTTGAGTATTCCAGATTCAACTTGTGAAGGAATTCAAAATCACTGTGGAATAGTGTAGTACTTGACATTCTCCTGCAACATTTGCTAGCCAAGCATGATGACAAACAATGGCCTATGCAACATCCAGATACCTACTTTCTGAAACTTATTGTAGAGCAATACAAATGACTCAGGACAGTCTGGAGGAATGTGTAACCAAAATTGACAGAACAAGGCATTGTGGAATCCCCTGTCTAGACCAAAGCACAATTGATCACTGAGAGAGGTATCACTGAAGCAGTGCCATCAGACTACTTGCTGCCAAAGTGTAAGTTCTTCATTCTTGGATTTACTGATGTAACTTATAATGTATATAAAATAAATATCTATGGAGAACAGCCATTCTTCATCATATCATCAGATGGAAGGTAAAGGATAATGTAGATGATGTGGATGCTTGGCAATGGCTCTAAAAGTTGGTTGAGACACTGGGAGAGCATGGAATGAGCTCTGAGGAGAGTGATGTTGAGAATGCAGTCAAACAGGTCCTCTGTGTAAAGAATATGGACTAGCCTGCTCCATCACCAGGGAGCTTGACATCATAGACTTGCAGCAGTTGATTGATGTTGACATCTACACTCTGCAGGGCTCACAGCCAATGAAATGAGTTCATGCACCTGGTAATCTGCAGAGCACCAGGAGGCCAGTCAAAGGATTGCTGATGGAGTTATATGACAGTGCCTGGATTGCAAGTGTTATGATTTTCTCCTTTCATCCTCGTATCTATCTTGTTTCTATCCTCACCATCTGATGGGCAGCTCTGCTCCTCTTTGTTTACCCTTACATTCATGCCCTTTTTATCATTGGTCAGTTTTCCCTTGACATCCAGATCATATCTGATGACTACCTTTTATTGTGACTTGTCTTATATCATTCCTATACCTTGATGGTAACCTTCTCTTTAGTCATTGTTCTTCCATGTTCTATAGACTTTAATGCTGACTCATCTACGTCTATATATACCTTTAGCTCACATGTACTTCTCTCATTCTTGTTCTGTGCAATAACACACAGTCTAGTGTCATCCCTCAATCTGGCTCTTTGAACCACTTCATCACTACATCCCTCAGTCTTCAAGTATCCCTTGAAGTCCCTTGTCTCCTTGTTCTCCTAGGTGGATAGGACACTGTGACCTCTTTGTGAGAGTCTGCCCTTCCACAGGCTGCTTGAATGGCACTAGTCATGCATTCAGTGTAACAAAAGAACAAGAATCTCCCTTGCCCCTCTTGTCTAGGAGCAGGGCCACCCTAGCACCATGTCTCACTCTCAGCAGACCCTTTGACCACCCTCTGACTCAGAACCTGAGGGAACCCCTCAGCACACCCCAGCCTCATCCACATCTGCTTGGACCAACCCCTTCACACACTTAGCACCCCAACCTCCCTCAACCAACCTGGTCCATCACCAACTCACCCAGTCCCCAGCCCTCTCTCAGCTAAGTCTAGGCCCTTCCTCACCTAGAACACTTACCCCAGCACTTGCAGTAACTTCCCCAGCACCAGTTCTTGCTCTCCCCATTCCTCCAATGGTTGCTCCTCCAGCTCTGGCACCCCCTGCACCCCCTGCACCATGCCCAGCACCCCCCATTGTCCCAGCACAGCTCCTAGTCCCCATGGCAACCACTCAGCCTAAGCTCAAGGCTGCTCTCCCCCTTGACTTCTCAGGAAAGCCTAGTGAGTCCATCCATTGGATCAAGGCCATGAAGGCCTACTTCCAGATCAACCCTACCCAGTATGTCTCTGACAAGGCCAAGATCATGACCACCCTCAACTGGATGAGTAAAGGGCATGGTGTGTCCTTCTCCAAAATGTGGTATGATTGAATGGCCAACCCCAATGTCCCCACCTCCAAGAAAACCTTTGATAAACTCACTGCCAATTTTGAGTCCACATTTTTCCCCTTTGACATTAAGACCACCACTCACCTTGAGCTCTCCTCCCTTTGGCAGAAGTCCACCAAGACCGATGATGGTTTCCAGATGTATATCACTGACTTCCAGAACCTTGCAGCTAAAGTGGGTATCTCCAACAATGCCACCCTCATTCATATGATGACCAGCATGCTAGACCAACGCATTACAACCCTGATCCTCTCTATGTCCACAATCCCAAACACCATCACAGGATGGATTGAGAAGGTGAAGACCTTCCATGCTTAGGTCACTCACATCAATGCTTTGAAGAAAGGGAACCACCAACCTTCCTTCTTCTCCTCCACTCACACCAACATCACTCCCTTGGACCTGAATGCCATGGACATTAACACCCTCAAAGTAGGGAAGCTCACTCCAGAGGAATGGGCCTGATGCTTCAGAGAAGGCCGCTGCCTTTGGTGCAGGAAAATGGGACACAATGCAGGGAAATGCACTGCCTTTTCAACCCCCTTCAGACCCTCTCACCCTTGTGACCCAGTCATTGCTACCACCACTACTGCCTCAGTCTCCTCAATGGCTACCCCTCCCCCAGTCATTCCTCCTCCTTCTACTCTTGAGTCCTATGTATCCCAACTTCGCTCTACTGGGAAAGGAGAAGGAGAGATCCTTCAAACACTTAAACTTTGCTTCAAGCCTGAAGAAATGAAAGTAGATACCTTTGATTCAGGTTTTTAAAGAGGGAAGCCACTTCAATGTCATCCTTCCCTCATGTATTAGTAGGCCACCACAATGAAAGAACCATTCATCTCCCCATCTGCCTACAATCTCAAACTCAAATTGTCAACACCACTGCCCTCGTAAACAGTGGAGCTACTGGTAACTTCATTGATACCAGCCTTGTCTCCCATCTCCACTCTGGTATTCACTGAATGGCTCAACCTGTTACTGCCTCTAATGTGGATGGTACTCCCAACCACAAAGGAATCATCAAGTTCACCATCTCCACCAAAGCCATCTTCCCCTCATTCTCTGAAAATATTAAATTCATGGTCATCTCACTTGGAGAGAAGAAGATTATTCTAGGAATGCCATGGCTGAAGAAGTGAAATCCAGACATTGATTGGGTTGCCAAGACCATCACCCTTTGCCCCTCACCCCTTCACTCCATCAACAAACTCACCCTATTGACCCAACTTGTGCAACAAGAAGCTCCCAAGGAACAAGAAGTTTCAAACTGGTGTAAGGGATATTTGGACATCTTCTCAGAAAAGATGTTCAGTGTTCTCCCTCCTCATTGCCCATATAACCATGTGATCAAGCTAAAACCCTCTTTTGTCCCAAAAATAGCAAAGGTATACCCCCTCAATCCTGCTGAGAAGGAAGCCTGCAAGGCTTTCATCAAAGAGAACCTCAAAACTGGTTTTATCGTCCCCTCAAAATCCCCTCAAGCTTCTCCCTTCTTTTTCATTCCTAAGAAAGATGGAACCCTTTGCCCTTGCCAAGATTATTGATACCTTAATACATTTACCATTCAAAATGCCTACCCACTTCCTCTTATATCTGATCTCATTGATGATATGAAGGAGTCAACCCTCTTCACGAAACTTGATATTCAATGGGGATACAACAACATCCACATCTGAGAGGAAGACCAATGGAAAGCAGCCTTCATCATCCCTCTCAGGCTTTTTGAACCTATGGTCATGTTTTTCAGTTTTAATAATGCCCCCCCCCCCCCACATTCCAGAGTTTTATGAATCACATCTTCACTGATATCCTCACAGAAGGATGGTTAAAGATCTACATGATGACCTTGAGCTTCACCATCAATGCACCCTTCGGGTCTTTCAACAACTCTGTGACCATAACCTCTCCCTCAAAATCTCCAAATGTTCTTTTGATACTCTGAAGATGGAATACCTGGGTATGATCATCAGTCAAGGACAAGTTGAAATGGACCTGGTCAAACTCTCTGCCATCGCCAATTGGAAACCTCCTACTTCAGTTAAAGGGATTCACAGTTTTCTCGGATTTGCTAATTTCTACAGAAAGTTTATCCCCAACTTCTTTAATGTTGTTGCTCCTCTTATCCTCCTCACCAAAAAGGACAAACCCTGGCTTTGGATCTTGCTCCAAGACAAGGCCTTTACCACTCTCAAATCGTCTTTCTCTTCTGCTCCTGTCCTCTCACTCCCTGACCCCTCCAGACTGTTCTCTCTGATGACCAATGCCTCACTCCTCACAGCAGGAGCAGTCCTCCTTCAAACAGATGTCAATGGTGACCTTCACCCTTGTGTGTATTTCTCTAAGACATTTAACCCTGCTGAATGAAATTACAATATTTATGATAGAGAACTTTTAGTGGTCATCCTTGCCCTGCAAGAATGGTGACACTACCTCCTGGGCACTCCCCACTCCATCACTATTCTTACCGATCATAAGAATCTTTCCTACTTCAAGGATCCTCACAAACTCTCCTGTCATCAGGCACAATGGTCTCTCCTCCTCTAGAACTTTGATATCACCTGGAAAGTTACTCCAGGAACTCAGATGGGCCCAGCTGATGCCTGTTACAGTTTTCCTAGTCACCCAGGCCATCTTCAGGGCCAAACCCCTACTCCCTTGGGTCTTGTCTTATCTTATCTTATCTTCGTCCACTTTAACCTCTTTTACCTTCGATCGCCAGGCCCCATCAATCTGGTTGCTTGGTTACATCCATCATGATCCCTAGATGGGATATGACTCACTCTGACTCACTCCTGATGGTAACTGCTTACTTAATCTTTCCACCATGTTCCATAGTGTTCCCTCACTTACTCAGCACACACTATATATACCTTACCCTTAGCATCCTTGTACCTTACTCTTGATCTGCACAGTAACATGCGTATCTTGTGTCAACCCTCAGTCTCTGTCCACAAGCTATGCTCACAGTTCCTCTGTCCTATCCTTCATCCACTAGCCCAGCTAGTAGTCCTTCATCTCAATCCTCTAAGAATCTTCGTCTTGAACCCAGTCGCTCGGTCCTCAAGTATCCCTCAAGTCCTTCACCCCTTTGATCTCCTAGGTAGTCTAGATGCTGTGACCTCTTCATGAGTGTCCACCTAGCTACAGGTAGCTGCTACGACACTTGGTGTGCGTTCAGCGTAACAATGCCCTCTCTCAACAAGACTCAGTGGACACCTCCCTCAATAACATCACCCCCATCCTCCCAGAACCCACTATCATCACCACCTTTGATCTTGCCCTTGCTGATAAAATCTCTACCTCCTCCCCATCTGACCCTATTGTCCTTCGAGCAGTTAATGCCTTTAAGGAGGGCTCCCCCCTTTTCCCTCACTCCTCCCTCTCTGACTGGTCCTTACACAATGGCAAGCTCTATTTTTGAGACTGTCTTTACATTCCCCCAGATGCTTGCTTTGATCTCCTCCACTCCCTCCATTCTTCCCCTACTTCTGGCCATGCTGGACAGTTTCACACCAAAGCCCTGGTAGAACATGATTACTGGTGGCCTGGACTTGCCACTTTTGTCAAGAACTTTGTGGCTGGTTGCACCCTCTGCCAACAGTCAAAGGTTAACACTCATCCCACTGTTCCACCACTCACTCCCATCACCTTGACTTCCCCTCTCCCCTTTAAACAAATTTCTGTTGACCTTATCACTGACCTCCCCCTGTCCTCTGGCTTTGATTTGGTCATGGTCATGGTTGACCATGGGCTTACAAAAGGGGTGATTCTACTCCCTTGCCTCAAAACCATTGATGCTGCAGGTGTTGCTAAATTATTTTTTGACAATGTTTTCAAAAGATTCGGACTTCATGACTCCATCATTTCAGATAGAGGCCCTCAATTTGCCTCAGCTTTTGCCCAAGAACTTGCAAGACTCCTCCAATATGACCTTAACCTTTCCACTGCATATCACCCCCAAACTGATGGTCAAACCAAATGAACCAATCAAGAGCTAGAAACCTACCTTCATATTTTCTGCACTAATAATCCCCTAGAATGGTCTAATTACCTAACAACCACAGAGTTACATCACAACTCTGTCCCACACAGCTCCACCAGGAAATCTCCATTCTTGCTTCTCCTTGGTTACAAACCTCATGCCTACCCAGCCTTAGGTAAAACTTTCCTTCCTGCTCTCACTGACTGCCTCTCCTCTCTAGCCAAAGCCAGAGATGAGGCCCTAGCAGCCCATGACTCCACCCATCCAGCCATGATGTGTCATACCACCCATTCCTTCTCTCCATGGAGAGTGGGGGACAAAGTATGGCTTGGGGCCACTAACCTCCACATCCCTTATCCTTCCAGAAAACTTGCCCCCAAATGGCATGGACCATTTGAAATTTCTTAGGTCCTATCACTGCTCACCTACCACCTCCACCTCCCTCCTACATGGAAAATCCATGGTGTTTTCCATGCATCACTTCTATCCTCCTTTAAACAGACTGATGCACACAGACCATCATTTTCCAGACCACTGCCTGTGCTGATTGCTGATGAAGAAGAATATGAAGTTGAGGCACTCCTTGCACACCAGGGTTCCCCTGGCTGTTACAAGTACCTGACTGCATGGAAAGGATATGGTTCATCAGAAACACCTGGGAACCTGAAAGCAATCTCTGTCATGCCCCTCTTCTTTTGTCTAAATATAAAAAAGACCATCACTTACAATAGATTTCTATGTACCTAGTTCTCCACCCTTTTATTCCCTTCTTCTCTGCTCTCATCTTCATCACCCTCCTCATCACCTTCTTCTCCATCTATTGGCTATACACCTAGTTCCTCCCTCCCATTAACCATGTCCATTTCCACCACTCCTCACTCTTCCTTCTCTTCTTCTATCTCCTCTGCCTCCATCCATTGCACCACTCTCCATAACATCTCCATCCAAGCCACCCATCTCTCTCACCTCACTGCCCATTTGCTCTATGCCACCCTCTTATCCGAACCCTCCATTGTCCTTGCCCTTGAGGGTCTCCCTCTCTACCTTGAGGATGACATCTCTCAGGAGCTGGTGTGCCTATTCCATGATTGCACCCATGCTCAGACTCTCCATTTTCATGCTGTGTCCCTCAACTGCCCCACTGGCTATGGTCTTCCTCTGAGACTAGCCATCAATCATATTCCTGAATGAGTCCTTTCTATCCTTTACTTACATGGTTTCCATGTCTTCATTTCACAACTACTGGTAGATTTAGTCTACCCCTTCTTCAGCACCATTTTCTCTAGTTTACCTGTTACTGACCGAGATGAGTATGTGTCTCTGGTTGTTTCCACCCACTGACTTGTACAACACTCCCTGAGTTCATCCTCCAATGGCTCCTCCCCAGTCACTCTTTCCATCCCAGTCCTTTTGACCACCACTGCACTCAGCTCCCCAGACATCACTCTATCTGAACCCACTTGGTGGAATCCAAACCCACACCTTCATCTGCCACCTCTGAGGAGATCAATGAAGTAATCTACATTTCTCCCTCACACTCTTATGTGATCAACCTCCCTAATGGCATGATGGTCCTCTCCTCTCCTACCCAAGTCTTACCCCGGCCCTTTTGGCCCACCCTGGCTATGCCCATCACCAGGTGCTTCCATTGTCATGAATTGGGCCATTACATCGAAAATTGCCCTGGATACACCTGTCCTAACTGCCACAACCATGCTCTGGGCCATTGTTGGAGAGAGTGCCTCACCAGCCAATGCGATGTATGTTTACACTGGGGACACAGCACTCAAGCCTATCCTCCTTGAATCTGTTCTGGTTGTGGTTGATCTGGACACATCCTCAATGACTGTCTGTTCAAGCATCTCACTCCCACTCAGGCTACCAGCCTTTTTAGAGGAATGCCATCTGCTACAGATTGAACCTGGGGTTCAATTGTACAATGGGGGTAATGTTACAATTTTCTCCTTTCATCCTCATATCTATCTTGTTTCTATCCTCACCATCTGATGGGCAGCTCTGCTCCTCTTTGTTTACCCTTATGTTCATGCCCTTTTTATCATTGGTCAGTTTTCTCTTGACATCCAGATCATATCTGATGACTACCTTTTATTGTGACTCATCTTATATCATTCCTGTACCTTGATGGTAACCTTCTCTTTAGTCATTGTTCTTCCATGTTCCATAGACTTTAATGCTGACTCATCTACATCTATATATACCTTTAGTTCACATGTACTTCCCTCATTCTTGTTCTGTGCAATAACATGCAGTCTAGTGTCTGTTACACTTGCATGGAGTTATCCAGCAAGTCAAGAGACTGAAGGATAAGTCCAGACTCAAACAAAGACACTAGTTGAGTGCACACTCTGAGGTGTAGTGCAAAGACATGAGAGGATCTCACTAACTGAAATGAGCAGTCTTGTGGAGGCCAGAAAACTACATGTAGATTGCATAGAACTAGCTAAAG
Organism: Boletellus aff. lepidospora; assembly: GCA_038094175.1. Classification (NCBI taxonomy): domain Eukaryota; kingdom Fungi; phylum Basidiomycota; class Agaricomycetes; order Boletales; family Boletaceae; genus Boletellus; species Boletellus aff. lepidospora. The sequence continues at coordinate 1,194 of JBBPTT010001191.1, read as the reverse complement.
AACAGTTGTACAGGTCATGGATCTCATATACTGCCTGATATCTATCATGACTAAGAATCGGCCGATGTAGAGTCATCAATAGTTATGAAGTTACTGTGGTATCAAGGGGAAATGGGGAGACGAGATGATGCAAGAGAATCATCTTGGGAGGAAAGTGTCCGAAATAGAGATGGGCACATCACAATCAAGGGAAAAACAAGGTGGCATAGTAATGGAGTAAGATCCGGTAAGAAGATGGCTGTCTGCGGATGATACAAGGTTGCAAGCATAGATAGAAGGAGAAGAAAAACTCATCAGTGACATTCCTCATTGTGCAGGTGCAAATGCGGTTGCATTTCTTGTAATAGTGTCATTCCTCAATCTTGCTCTTTGAGCCACTTCATCACTATGTCCCTCAGTCTTTGAGTATCCCTTGAAGTCCCTTGTCTCCTTGTTCTCCTAGGTGGATAGGATGCTGTGACCTCTTCATGAGAGTCTGCCCCTCCACAGGTTGCTTGAATGGCACTAGTCATGCATTCAGCATAACAGCAAGTCTCACACAGCATGAGATAGAAGGACTAGATGTTTAGAAAGAGTCATTCACATGGATGCAAGTAGTTGTAACATCACACTGATTGTAATTGTGTCTGGGACTAACATTTCAAACGTGGGCAATCACATAACCACACTTTTCAGTGAAGGTGTACTTGTGTATGAGATGAACATTGTGGTGAGCAAGTCAAGCATGGGCAATTGGTGGGCAATCAATGGGCAATCAAAGTGACTAGCAGGGAATCATTGCCTGCAGAATATCAATTTGAATGATACACTGAGCAACAAAACCATCCCAATGTTGGTAACATTTGGATTGTTGCATGAATATCTAGAGAACTATTGATGCTAGACCTCAAACATGAGTGTCATTAGACAGCCCTGATCAAGGGCCTTCTGGGCATATACACATTGCTTATGTAATTCCTTTTGCATCGCTCAATATTTACAAATTAATCAAGCATACTCATTGGGATGGTTTTGTTGCTGACATCTGTCAATACCAAAATGAAACATTACAGTAGAATATTATATAAGCAATAGGTCACATGATGTTCAAGAAGTTCAACATGGTGTAAACAAACCAAAACATCATCACTTCTTCCACATCCATCACCATGAAATCCCTTTCCATTGACCAAACCAACCAAATTGTTGCTCTCT
>JBBPTT010001190.1:0-12151 GCA_038094175.1 Boletellus aff. lepidospora | reverse complement strand
ACGAAGCGGACCAAAGACGAAGAGATAATGAGTAAAGCCGGGCGAGAATGCCCCATATGGGCCTGCGTAGCGAAGCGTCTCAATGCAGATGAGGAATAGGGACGAAGCAAGAGAAAAGATCGTAACAACCGGGCACCGGTATCCTGCAAATTGGGCAGGTGTAGTCTGGACAATTCGGGCGATAATGTCCGCTGTCTCTGCATGTGTAACAGTGGGGGGTGCGAGTCGATCCAGAAGGGATTCAAGTGACGAAGTCGATGAGGGAATTAATGAGTGGTTGAAGGAGTCGATTGTCTGCGTCTCTATGGGCAGCTGCTCGTCGGGCTCTAGATCTAACTCTGGGAGGTGGAACGGGGAGTGGATCGTCGTTTCCAGGGAAAGGGGTTCCCGTTCGGTGAGTGACTGGGGAGAACTCGCCTCGTGCCACATCCTCAGACAGCGAGGTGGAAGGGCGTGAACTGAGGAGCATAGCCATGACAGGATCGGGGCAAGAAAATGCAGGTTCTTCCGGACCATCACCGCATAGTCGTCCCAATGCAAGCGGATGGGTGATGAATCCGGGGTTAAGAAAGTCTCTGACCTGCGAAGGAGAGAGAGTCTGCAGGATTGGCCAGATAAGCTCATGCATAGGTTGGGCGGGGAGTAGGTGGATGATGGTAAGTATCCCGTGCCTAACGATTAATTCCAGGATGTAGTCTTTCATCCGGAATAAGGTGAGTCGGGAGAGGGCAAATGGGGCCGCGACCATAGAGTCGCTGGGGAGATGTTCGGTCTATTGTGCGAATGCATGATAGCGATGGTAAAGGTTAAGAAGAAGGGGGAGGAACTCATGATTTTCGAACTCGGGGATCGTGTTGATGAGTAAGACCTGGTGAACGTCCTGAAAAATCTTTTCCAAAGCCTCCCAGAGGTGTTGCTTGGACAGGCGATGTAACCGATAGATTTCGGCATAGACGAGTTCCTCTCAGTGATCCTGTCGATAGGTTTCGAGGGGATCGGTCAAGGTAGTGGGAGTGGGGATGAGGTTGATTGGTTGGGTCATGGTGGAAAAGAGGGGGGTGTCTACATTATCTCAGGTCCGCCCATCTCCTATTTAACATCGGCGAGTCCACCAGATGTTCCACTTCCGGTCCCATCACTTCCCTCCAGTCCCGATCCTGTGGCGCTACCACCCGTTGTCATCGGCTAGGCGGTGTCGTTAGTGCCTTATTTTGACCCTGGGCCCCAATGTGGGGGTCCCCACCCACTATCTTTCTTGTCCTGCCTCTACAGACCCGTCACCCCATGACAGGTATAGCAAGGCCTTGTCCCAGACATGTACTTTGACAGCCCAGAACCTCGGCTTTTCTGCGAGGTTGTGGAGCAGGTGGGCTATGTAAAATAATAGGAGGGTGGCGAGGACGAGGAGGACTTCGTAAAAGTCTATGGAGAATTGCATAATGATGCGGGGTGGATGATGGGCGGTGATGGTGGTAAGAGCTGTAATGCTGAGGAGCTTTGATGTGAGAGGTTGCTTTTTATAGAAACAGTTGGCAGTGCACGGACCAGGGTATCGTATCAAGCTGGAACTGCAGAATCAGGGTCATCAATTCGGGGAGAATCGGGTTGCTACTGCAGAAAGTCTGCTGGGTGCCTTGCTTGGTAACTCCGCAGTAAACTTCTTGCATTGGATAGATTAATGGCGGGTTCCCAGGTGTTTTCAGCCAAAGAATATCCTTTCCATTTAACCAAATAGCGCCTTCGTCCAAATGTTCCTCGATGAGCCAGGATCTGTTCTACTTTGTATTCCTCCTCTCCTTCAATGATGTCAGGGGGGAGTTGGTGAAAATTCGGTCTGTGTTCAGGGGTTTCTTTATAGGGAGTGAGGAGCAAGGCGTGGAATACAGGGTGTATCTTCCAGGTCACAGGAAGTCGGAGTTGAAAGGCGACTGATGAGATAATCTTTTCGACTTCAAAGGGGCCTACTCTTTTAGGGGCTAGTTTCCTGGATGGATAGGGGATTCAGAGATTCTTTCCTTCTAGCCAGACCTTGTCCCCGACTTTGAATGGCTTATACTTTGTCCATACTCTTTCCTTTTGTCGAAGTTGGGCCATTACATGAGTGGCTTTTGCTTCTTTTCGGGCATTATCAAGAATTGTCATTCGAGATTCAAGGGTGGGAAGAAATGTCTTTCCGATTGCTGGGTAGGCCCGGGGTTCATATCCCATCATGAGTGCGAACGGGGTTTGTTTGGTGACTGAGTGAGTGGCAGAATTGTGAGCAAATTCGGCCATTGGTAGGAGATCCTGCCACTTAGCCAGGTTTCCTTCACAAAATATTCGAAGATAGGTTTCTAGCTCTTGGTTTACGCATTCAGTTTCTCCATCAGTTTGTGGATGATAGGCCATAGATAGGGCTAGATCATATTGTAGGAGTTGGGCGAGTTCCCTCACAAATGCAGATGCGAATTGGGGGCCCCTATCAGATATGACACGGTCATGGAGTCCAAATATAGGAAAGATGTTTCTGAAAAAGAGCTTGGCTACTTCCGCTGCATTGATGGTTTTATTACAGGGTAGGAAAATTACCCCCTTTGTATGGCCATGGTTGACTACAACCAGTATAGAGTCAAATCCGGCTGAAATTGGCAGGTCGGTTATCAGATCCATAGAAATATTCTGAAATGGGTGGTCCGCTTCCATGGGATTAGGGATTGGTGGTGGTGTTGTGGGATGGGTATTTGTTTTGTTTGCCTGACAGATAGCGCATCCCGAGATGAACTTCCGGACAAAGGTGGAGAGTCCAGGCCACCAATAGTCACGTTGGATCAGGGATAGGGTTCTGAAATATCCTCCGTGTCCCCTTGCGAGTGACTCATGTAATTTAGTGACTAAAGCTTGTCTTTGGGATTCAGGGATGAAAAGACGTCCCTTGAAATATAACATCCCATCCTCCCATTTCCAATCGCTGGCACTTGCTCTGGGAAAGAGGGAGGATCCCATTTGCGCAGCAGCGATGGCATTCTTTGCCAAAGGATCGTCCTTGGTGGAGAGAATTACTTTTTCTCGTATGGCAAGATCAATGAGGTTGATAAAGTGGTCGTCCAGAATGAGGATTACATCTTGGTTGTCTTCGGTGGTGCTAACTTCTTCTTTTCGAGATAGTGCGTCTGCCGGGGCCATTTTATTTCCCAGGAGATTCTGATATTGAATGTCGAAGTCCTGCAAAAACAACATCCATCTTGCTTGTCGTCGGGATAGTTTATGGGGTTGCTTGAAATAGGCCAGATTTTTATGATCAGTCTGGATTGTTACTCTATGTTCCATTCCGGACAAGTAGTGCCTCCATTCTTCCAATGCTTGGATTACTGCTAATAGTTCTCGATCATAGATGTCGTAATTTCGCTCTTCTGGGGAGAAGGTTTGAGAGAAGTATGCGCAGGGGTGAAGGTCTCCATTCCCATCGATTTGCATCAGCACCGCTCCCGAGGCAGTAAGAGAGGCATTGGTCATGACTGTAAATGGTTTAGTGGAGTCCAGCATTTTGAGGATCAGTCTGGACATAAAAGCTTTTTGTAGTGTCCTGAAAGCTTTCTCACAGTCTGAAGACCAGTTCCAGTTGACTCCTTTCTTCGTAAGTTCGTGGAGAGGTCGACTAATCCCTGAGAAGTTCGGGATAAACTTTCTATAGAAGTTACAAAAGCCAATGAAGGAGCAAATCTGTTTCACAGAAGTGGGGCTCTTCCAATCTTTAATGGCTTGGAGTTTTCCTGGATCTAGGGTGATCTCGCCTGGTCGAACTATCATTCTGAGGTAGTCTACTTCAGTGACATTGAAGGAACATTTGCTTAGCTTGAGGAACAGGTCATTGTCCATCATTCATTGAAGGACTCTATGAGTTCTTTCCGTATGTTCTCCAGGCCGTTTGGAGGCGATGATGAGATCGTCCATGTATATGATCAACCATCCTTCAGCGATCATGTCAGCGAACACATGATTCATGAGGGCTTGAAATGTAGCCGGAGAGTTGCTTTGTCCAAAGAACATTACTGTTGGTTCAAATAGTCCTACTGGTGTGATGAAGGCTGCTTTCCATCGATCGGGGGGGTGGATTAGCACGTTATTATATCCCCATCGGATGTCCATTTTAGTGAAGATGGTGGCATCTTTTAGTTGATCCACAAGTTCGGAGATGCGGGGTAGTGGATATGCATTCTTGACCATATGTTTGTTAAGATAGCGATAATCTTGGCATGGATGTAACCCTCCATCCTTATTTGGTACGAAGAAAAAGGGGGATGCCTGGGGTGATTGCGAAGGCACTATCGTCCCTTTTTTCAGATTTTCTTCGACGAACGTTTTGCATGCTTCCAACTCTTTGGGGTTTAGGGGGTATACTTTAGCAACTTTTGGTACGAAGGTGTCTTTTAAGTTGATGTGATGATTGTACTTCCAGGATGGAGGTAGTTTGCCTAGTGGGGGCTCCTCAAATACTCATCTGAATTCTTCAAATTCAGGAGGAAGAATTGTTTCTTTTTTATTGGCATTTTTGGCCTGGGCAATCTCCATTGAGTGAGTTATTTTTCTAACCATTTCCTGGTTGATATGGGTGGTGGGGTCCATGGCCAAGTATCGTAGTAAATATCGCTGTTCGATATGTTCTTGTGAATGCAGTATTGGGTCAATAGATTCAGGGATGGTGATCTCGCCTTTAGTCCAATTGATTTCTGGGTTCACTAGTCTCAACCAAGACATTCCTAGTATGATGTCTTCTTCTCCGCAGTTGATTACGAGGAAAGTCTGCTTCTTTAGTAGTAAAGATTCGATGGTTACAGTGAGTATGACTTTCCTCCGTATCATTCCATTCTCGTTAAGCGTCCCGTCTGCGTTCGTTGCTTTGATAGGGACTTTCAACTTTTGAGTGGTTAAGCCTAACTTTTCCACTAGTTTCTTGTTGATAAAGCAGTTGCTTGCTCCGCTATCCACTAGGGATAGTATGTCAGCGGTTTTTCCTGTGTTCTCCTCATGTAAAGAGATGGGGAGTTGAATTGCTCGATCTGCGATTGGTGATACAATTACAGGAATAGTGGTTATGGGGATTGGTGACGCTGAAACACCTCTCCCCTTTAAAAACCCATGGTTTCTTCTCTTTGAGAAACCAGTTCATCGTTTGCTACCTCTTCCTCGTCTTTGGCGAAGCATATTTCGAGAGCCTTAATGGCCTCGTCCTTGGAGACTTGATTCCTTTCGAGGAAAGTCTGTATCTCATCCTTGGTCTGTATGACACGAGTAGCGGATGGTCGTCGATCAGGAGGGGGTACCTGCCTGTTGTTTGGTCTGAAACTCCTCCTCTTAAAGGAATTTCCTTCCCTCTTGTGGTTCTTGGTGGAACATCCAACCTTGTGGCAGATAAAACACTTGTTGTTTCTGAAGTGTTCTGCTCGTTCCACCGGAGTTAATCTGACTACGTCCACGTCCATAGTGTACAGATCTCTATGACTCTTGTTAGAAGATCCTGACGCATTGTGTTACGGTTTTTCCTCTCTTTCCTCTAGATAAGTCCCCTTCACTCCTGAACCGACCATGGCGACTGCCCATTCATCCATAGGAACTCCCTTTGTTCGGCCTAAGCTTAGTCATCAATGACTATTCCCCCGTCGTACACGTCACTCCCTCGTCCCTTCACTTCACCACCGTCTCACCTCTTCACATCATCACATCGTCACACCTTCACCATCTCACAATGATGGTAGTCACGCATAGCCCCGCAGCCACCATCTTTTGATCCGCTGATCCCATCTCTGATGCTGCGCATTGATCCATCAATCACCTTGGTTACCAGTGACTCACGCTGACTCACTGCGGCTGTACGCACAGCCTACTCTTGTACTATATAGCCGACCCCAGTTTGTAACTTAGTTCCCCAGCTAGTTCTACGCAATCTACGTGTAGTTGTCTAGCCTCCACGAGACTGCTCGTCGCAGTTAGTGAGAACCTCTCGTGTCTTCGCACTACACCTCAGAGTGTGCGCTCGTCTAGTTGCTTTCATTGGTTCTGGACTTAGTGTCGAACCTTTGACCTTGCTGGATAACTCCACGCAAGCGTAACACATTGGGTTGTCCCTGTCCAGTTCTCAGGATCTGAGTCCTGGTCCTGACTTGGTCGAACTGCGCAGCTTTCTCCATCCATTTTACCCATTTCTCAGGGGCAGGATCTACTGCTGTCATCAGGTTTACGATGTCGGTGTTTACAGCGACTCAGAGAAGATCGATTAGGATTGTGTCTTGGTGTCCCATTCCAGCGTTGGCTACCAGTAATTTGAATTGAGCTCTGAAGTTAGGGAAAGTAGTCCTTCCTTGTTTCAGTGCGTAGAGTTTCGATCTGGCCTCGGCTTGAGCATCGCCGGGAGAGAAGGTGGTGAAGAAGTCCTTTTCTAGTTCATTAAAGGTGATGTTGATCTTCCCTTGTGTGGCATCATCTAGTTTCTGATACCAGGCTTCTGCAAAGATTGCTGCGAGCCCAGTTTTCATATTATTAAGGAGGATTACTATCTGTGCCAGCTCGTTGTATACTTCATGGTTTAGCAAGAAGTATGCTTTCATGGCTTGGAACCATCTTTTGGCATCTTCGGCCTTCCCACTAAAGGAATTGGGGCATCCTGCTCTGATTTCCAATTTCTTGGTCGTAGTTTGGGTTACGATGGTAGGGGTGCTTGGAGGAACAGCTGGGGTTGCGGAGGGTTGGTGAGTCATTGCACTGAGATGAGTGGGGGATAACTCAATTGGGGAGGATTCTCTTGGGGTAGAGAACCCGGTATGTCCTTCGATAGTCTCCTGGGGAATCGAGATGATTGGGGGTACTGGGGATACTTGAGAGGGTTGGCGTATTCTTCTTGGTGGGGGAAAGGGATTAGCGGGGGTGTGAGGGTGTCTGGAGATTCTTCTTCTCTCGGGCTGGGGAGATGGGGAGTTTGTGGCATAGTGGTCTTCTTCTTTGTCAGAAAGCTCAGGTGGTCTGATCCTGGATCTGGACGTGGTGGTTTATCCTTGTTCCCTCTGCTCTCTCCAGCAGGGGATAGACTTTTTCCTAGGTAAGTCTTGGTTGGTGGAACAATCCTGTGTATAGGGCGACTGTGGCGACAATAGTGTCTACCAACTTTAAGATGGTAGTGGCGGCTAGAATGATTACGAGATCTAGCAATTCCAATCTTCTTCCTGAAGATGACTTCGTGGTTGTTGACTAGAGTCCTTCTGCTAAAAAGCAGGGACGAGAAAAGAGCTAGTTCTTTTGTTATGCTTGCGTGGAGTTATCCAGCAAGGTCAAAGGTTCGACCTCTAGTCCAGAACCAATGAAAGTAACTAGTCGAGCACACACTCAGGGTGTAGTGCGAAGACACTTGAAGAGAATCTCTCTAACTGCAACTAGCAGTCTCGAGGAGGCCAGAAAACTACACGTAGATTGCGTAGAACTAGCTAAGGAACTATAGTACAGGCCCGGGGGTTTATATACAAAAGACTGTACAGCTATGACAAAGAATCGGCCGTGATGGTGTCATCTATGCTTACTAGTTCTAGGTACAGCATCTGGGACGGGGGAACACGAGGTGATGCAAGAGAATCACCTTGGGAGAAAAGGGTCCATAAGAGGAATGGGTGCATCACGATCAAAAGGAAAAGTGGGTGGCATAGCGACACAGGGAGATTCCATCGGTAGATGGCTATCAAAAGAAGATGTAATGTCGGATGCATAATCAGAAGGAGAAAGAAAACTCATCAGCGATATTCCTCTACGTCGAGATCTAGTCATGGTCGCATTTCTTGTAACAGGAACAGAACATCAGGTGACTGTCCAAACCGATCATAAGAACTTGGCGTACTTTAAACAACCACATAAACTCTCTAGACGCTAAGCCAGATGGATGCTGTTCCTCCAAGATTTTGATATCCGATATCATAACCTTCCCGGATCACAGATGGGCCCAGCTGATGCCCTCTCCAGGAAGGACAACCTTGACACCACCACTGATAATCAAGACATGGTGTTATTATCCGATGATCTATTTGTCAATCACATTGATCTCGATCTCCACGAAAAGATCATACATTCCACCAAAGATGACCTGGTGGCTCTGGAAGCAATCTCCACCTTGCAAAAAGGATCCTCTCTTTTCCCTCGAGCCTCCCCTGAGGATTGGAGGTGGTTGGACGAAATGCTATACTACAAGGGACATCTTTTTATCCCTGAATCTCAACGGCATAAATTGGTCACTGAGATCCATGAATCTGATGCAGGGGGACATGGCGGATATTTCAGGACTCTCTCTCTCCTCCAACGAGATTATTGGTGGCTAGGACTTTCAACCTTTGTTCACAAATTTATCAAAGGATGTGTGATTTGTCAGTCACACAAGATTAACACTCACCCGACTTCTCCACCAGCAATTCCCAATGCGATGGAATCCACTCGGCCTTTCTAGAATATTTCCATGGATTTAATCACTGGCCTTCCGGTGTCCACAGGGTTTGACTCTATTTTGGTTGTGGTTGACCATGGGCTTACAAAGGGGGTAATTTTCCTCCCTTGTCACAAAACAATCGATGCCGCAGGAGTAGCAGCTCTCTTTTTCAAGCACATCTTCCCCAGATTTGGACTACATGATCAATGTATCTCTGACAGAGGCCCTCAATTTGCCTCCACCTTCGCTTGAGAACTGGCATGATTGCTGAAATATGACCTTGCTCTATCCACTGCTTACCACCCTCAAACCGATGGAGAAACCGAACATGTCAATCAAGAACTAGAAACCTATCTTTGGATATTTTGTGATGGAAATCCTGCTAAGTGGCATGATTTACTCCCAATGGCTGAATTTGCTCATAACTCTGCTACACATTCGGTTACCAAACAAACCCCATTTTCCCTTATGATGGGTTATGAGCCCTGAGTGTACCCACCAATCGGCAGAACCTTCCTTCCTGCACTCAAATCCCGACTCTCCATCCTGGACAAGGCAAGAGAAGAAGCCAAGGCCGCTCACGTCAATGCCTAACAACGACTCAAGGAACAGGGATGGAAGACATTCTCCCCATTCAAAGTAGGTGACAAAGTATGGCTCAAAGGAAAGAACCTTCAAATCCCCTATCCATCCTGGAAACTCACCCCAAAGCGAGAAGGCCCCTTTGAAATTGAGAAAGTTATCTCTTTGGTTACCTATCAGCTACATCTCCCCTCCTCCTAGAAGATACACCCTGTTTTTCATGCCTCCCTTCTTACCCAGTTCATTGAAACACCAGAACATAGACCCAACTTCCTTCAACCTCCACCTGACACCATCAAAGGAGAAGAGGAGTATGAAGTAGAAGCCATCCTCGCACATAGAGGACATGTGGGATGAAGAAAATATCTGGTCAAATGGAAAGGATATTCCTCCGCAGAGAACACTTGGGAACCGGCAGCAAATCTCTCGAATGCTCACGAACTCCTCTCTGTCTATAAGAAATTACATCCGTCAGCTTTTCTCGATAGAGTTTCCCTACTAAAATCACCTCCCTGACATCAACAAAGAAACTATTGAGGACAAAAGTCTTGGAGCTGGAATCTCCAATGTACAAAGGGGGTATTGTTATAGTTTTTCCTTTCTTGCTATTCGATAAGTCCTGCTATATTCGACTACAATCTTGATGACAGCCAACGAACCCACAGGACTCCTTCAACTCGACCTAATCCACTTGATACTGAAGGATAGCCCCTTGACGTCCAGTTCACCTCTTCACATTGTCACTTCTTCACCTCTTCACATGGTCACCCTGTCACCTCTTCACCTTGTCACCATCTCACTATGATGATAACCATGCATAGCCTGACAGCCACCATCTTTTGATCCCTTGATTCCATCATGATGCTGCACACTGATACATCTCTCACCTTAGTTACCCATGACTCATTCTGAGTCATCACAGCTATACGCACAGCCTATCCTTGAACTATATAGTCAACCCCATCATGTACCATAGTTCCCCAGCTAGTTCTACGCAATCTACGTGTAGTTTTTGAAGCACTTCTAAAACCCAACAACAAGTGTGGGCGAAGCGAGCAGGTGAGAGCGGAGGAGACTTGGAGAAGTGGGAAGATCCAAGTGAACTTGACTGGAGAAACCAGCCAGAGGTTCCTTGGATTTATATACACGTCTAATTGTATGTACATGTTGTGACCATATCTAATGATCTACTCTAGAGCAAGCGTGGGCATAGGGTATGAGTCATGAACATGAGGAGACCTCATGGATCAACATGAGACGAGCATGAGGACATCAAATGGAAGAGAAGCAAAGCATAGCCATGCACAGCACAGAGATGAAGAGAAGGCTGCACACACACAGGATGAGTCATGGAATCTATAGTAAAAGGTAAACATGTTAGAATGTTCTAGAAAGCTTAGGTAATGCGGTGCGATAAGATAAGATAAGAAGGAAAAGGGATGTAGCATAAGTGGGAAAAGACGTGCTGTAACAGTTTTCTGGCCTCCATGAGACTGCTTGCTGCAGTTAGTGAGATCCTCTCATGTCTCTGCACTACACCTCAGAGTGTGTGCTTGACTAGTTGCTTTCATTAGTTCTGGATTGTATATCGAACCTTTGACCTTGCTGGATAACTCCACGCAAGCATAACATTGAGCACCCTCTCGAGTCCTTCATCTCTCCTTGTTCTCCTAGGTGGATAGGATGCTGTGACCTCTTCATGAGAGTCTGCCCTTTCACAGGTTGCTGGAATGACACTAGATGTACATTCTGCATAATAAAAGAACAAGAGTCTCCCTCGCCTCTCCTCTCTAGGAGCAGGGCCACCCCAGCACAACATCTTGCCCTTGTCAAAACCTCAGACCTCCCTTGGACTCCGAACCAGAGGATACACCCCAGCACTCTTCACCCACTCCTCCCTGGACCAATCCCTTCACATCCCTAGCCCCCCAGTCCTCAGCACCTTCCCCCAGAAGAATCACAGGATCATCATTGACCAACCCAGTCCATCGCCAGCTCACCCAGTCCCTGTTATGCTTGCATAGAGTTATCCAGCAAGGTCAAAGGTTCAATATACGATCTAGAACCAATGAAAGCAACTAGTCGAGCACACACTCTGAGGTGTAGTGCGGAGACATGAGAGGATCTCACTAACTGTGGCGAGCAGTCTCGTGGAGGCCAGAAAACTACATGTAGATTGCGTAGAACTAGCTGGGGAATTATGGTACAGGATGGGTTCGACTATATAGCATAGGGAGTGGCTATGTGTGCAGCTGTGATGAGTCAGAGTGAGTCATGGGTAACTAGGATGACTGATGTATCAATGTGCAGCATCAATGATGAGACCAGGGGATCAAAAGATGGTGGCTGCAAGGCAATGTATGGTTACCATCATAGTGAGATGGTGACAAGGTGAAGAGGTGACAATGTGGAGGGGGTGAACCGGACGTCAGAAGGATATCCTTCGGTATCTAATGGGTTGGGTCAAGTTGGAGGAGTCCTGCGGGTTCATTGGCTGTCATCATGGTCGTGGTTGAATATAGGAGGACTTATTGAATAAAAGGAAAAACTGTAACAATACCCCCTTTGTACATTAGAGATTCCAGCTCCAAGACTTTTGTCCTTAATAGTTTCTTCATCATTGTCAGGGAGGTGGCTTTAGTAGGGAAACTCTATCGAGGAAAGCTGATAGATGTAATTTCCTATAAGCTGAGAGGAGTTCGTGAGCATTGGAGAGATTAGCTGCTGGCTCCCAAGTGTTTTCTGCAGAAGAATATCCTTTCCATTTGATCAGATATTTTCTTCATCCCGCATGTCCTCTGTGTGCCAGGATGGCTTCTACTTTGTACTCTTCTTCTCCTTCGATGGTGTCAGGCGGAGGTCGAAGGAAGTTGGGTCCATGCTCTGGTGTTTCAATGAATCAAGTGAGAAGGGAGGCATGAAAAACTGGATGTATTTTCCAGGAGGAGGGGAGACGTAGCTGATAGGTGACCGAAGAGACCACTTTCTCAATTTCGAAGAGACCTTCTCATTTCAGGGCAAGCTTCTGGGATGGATGAGGGATTTGAAGGTTTTTTCCTTCAAGCCAGACTTTATCGCCCACTTTGAATAGGGAGAATGTCTTCCATCCCCATTCTTTGAGTTGTTGTTGAGCAT
>JBBPTT010001189.1:0-12168 GCA_038094175.1 Boletellus aff. lepidospora | reverse complement strand
GCTGTATAACAGGTAGTCACTGTAGATGACACCTTCACAGCCGATTCTTAGTCACACTCAGATAGCTATCAATATATAAAGACCTCGGGCTTGTACTATTATTCCTTAGCTAGTTCTATGCAATCTACGTGTAGTTTTCTGGCCTCCACAAGACTGCTGGTCACAGTTAGTGAGAACCTCTCATGTCTTCGCACTACACCTCAGAGTGTGTGCTCAACTAGTTGCTTTCATTGGTGCTGGACTTGTTGTCCAACCTTTGACCTTGCTGGATAACTCCATGCAAGCATAACAAAAGAACTAGCTCTATTCTCCTCCCTGCTTTTCAGCAGAAGGACTATAGTCAACAACCACAAAGTCATCTTCTGGAAGAAGATTGGATCTGCTAGACCTGGCCTTTATTCTAGCCACCACTACCATCCTAGGATTGGTAGATGCCATTGTCGCCACCATCGCCCTACACATGACCCTGTTCTGAAGGTCCAGACTCACTTAGAAGAACTTTACCCCTGCTTGCAAGAAAGCAGAGGGAATGAAGCCAGGCACCATGTCCAGATCAAGGATCAGACCACCTGAGGGCTCCAACCACAAAGAGGAAGAATATGTCACAAATTCCCCAGCCCCACAACCAGAAAGACGAAGGATCCCAGGACATTCACAAATTCCTCCTAACCCTTTCTAACCACCAAGAAGACTTCGTCGTCTCTTGCAAGTATCCCCAATACTCCCAATCATCTCCATCCTCCCTGAATCACTGGAAGAAGAATGAACAGGATTTTCCACCCCAAGAGAACCATCTCCAATTGAGTTGTCTCCCCCACAAACTAACATCATGACTCACCAACCAACTGTGCCAGTGGCTGCTCCACCTGCTACTCCTGCAGTCGTGACTCAAGCAACGTCCAAGAAGTCAGAGATCAGGGTGGGATGTCCAGAAGCCTTCAGTGGAAAAGTGGAGGATGCTAAAAGATGGTTTCAGGCAATGAAGGCATACTTCATGTTAAATCATGAAGTATATGATGAACTGGCACAAATCATCATCCTCCTCAACAATATGAAAACAGGATTGGCGGCAACCTTTGCAGAAGCCTGGTACCAGAAACTGGACAATGCAGCACAAGGAAAGATCAACATCACCTTCAACAACTTGGAAAAAGACTTCTTTACAACCTTTTCCCCAGGTGATGCTCAGGCTGATGCACAATCCAAACTTTACGCTTTGAAACAGGGCAGAGGAACCTTCCCCAACTTCAGAGCTCAATTTGAGTTACTGGTAGCCAACACGGGCATGGCACATCAAGACACAATCCTGATAGACCTCCTCAGGGTAGCGGTGAACATGGATATTGTAGACCTAATGATGGCAGTAGACCCCCCTCCGGAAAAATGGGTGAAATGGATGGAGAAAGCCACACAATTCGACCAAGTCAGGACAAGGACCCAACTCCTCTGACTCAGTCAAACATGCCCTGAAACCGGAACTGCCAGGAACCACAGGGATCCTAACACAATGGATGTTGACATTGTCTGACTCTCTCCTATGGAAAGGGCTGAACATATGAAGAACAATAAATGCTTCATTTGTCACTGAGTTGGATGTTCCACAAGAAATCATCGAACTAATAAACTGAGCTTCAGAGGAAGGACTAGAGAAAGGGATTATAGGAAAGTCCCTCCTCCATCAAGGAATGCACCACCTACCCGTACGTTACAGGCAGGAGATGAAATCCAAACTTTCTTTGAGAACAACCACATTTCCAAATCCAAGGCAGTTAAAGTCCTCGAGATATGCTTCTCAAAGAATGACGAAGAAACAACAGGAGGAGTAACTACCCCTAATCAGAAAGAGGCTGAGGATTTTTGAAGGGGAAAGGTGTTCCAGCGTCACCAATCCCCATGACTACTATTCCTGTAATCGTATCTCCAATTGCAGACCAAGCAATCTGACTCCCCACTCTCTTATGCGAAGAAGAAACAGGAAAAACCGCTGAAATATCCTCATTGGTGGATAGTGGAGCAAGCAATTGTTTCCTAAACAAGAAACTAGTAGAATGACTAGGATTATGAACTAAACAACTAAAGATACCCATCAAAGCCACAAATGCTGATGGAACAGAAAACAAGAATGGGCTAATATGTAGGAAAGTTACACTTTCAATTACCATGGAAAACCTACTCCTAGAAAACCAGGACTTCCTTATCATCAACTGCAGAGAAGAAGAAGTGATACTGGGAATGTCTTGGTTAAGGTTGGTTAACCCAGAAATTGATTGGGCAAAAGGAGAAATCCAACTACCTCGACAAATTGACTACAGCTCCAAACAACTATACCTGGACGAACAAAGATATCTATTGCAGTATCTAAAGACAGACCCCACCACCTTTATAGAACAAGAATGGATAAACAAGATCAACTACTCAACTGAAATTGCACAGGCAGAAATGGCAAACAAAAAAGAAACTACCTTACTTCCAGAATTCGAAGAATTTTGATGGGTATTTGAAGAACCCCTGCTAGGGAAACTTCCTCCGTCCAGGAAGTATAACCACCACATTGACCTAAAAGAGACCTTTGTGCCAAAGGTAGCCAAAGTCTATCCACTAAACCCCAAGGAAACAGAAGCCTGCAAGGCTTTTGTCAATGAAAATCTGAAGAAAGGGACCATTGTGCCATCACAATCACCTCAGGCCTTGCCTTTCTTCTTTGTACCAAAGAAAGACGGAGGACTACACCCATGCCAAGACTACCAATATCTCAACAAACATACAGTTAAAAATGCATACCCATTACTTCGCATTTCGGAACTCGTAGATCAGCTAAAAGAAGCCACCATCTTCACCAAGATGGATATTTGATGGGGATATAACAATGTGTTGATCCACCCTCCTGATCAATGGAAAGCCACCTTCATTACTCCAGTAGGACTGTTTGAACCCACAGTCATGTTCTTTGGACAAAGCAATTCTCCAGCTACATTCCAAGCCCTTATGAATCACATATTTGCTGATATGATTGCCGAAGGATGGCTAATCATATACATGGACGACCTCATCATCGCCTCCAAGCAACCAGAGGAAGACACGGAAAGAACTCACAGAGTCCTTCAACGAATGATGGACAACGACCTTGTTACGAGAAATGCAACACCCTTACAACGACGAGTTCGTGGAGTTTCTTTATTAAGTTTTTCTTCCCCTTCTATGTATGCTTTTGACATCGTGTCATCATCCAATAGTCATCTTCCGACGGGTTCATCCACTGTCGCTATGCCCCCCACTTTTCCCTTTGATCATGATGCGCCCATTTCCCTTTTGGACCCTTTTCTCCCAAGGTGATTCTCTCGCATCACCTTGTGTTCCCCATTCCCCAGATGCTGTACCTTGAGTAGTAACTGTAGATGACACCTTCACGGCCAATTCTTAGTCATACTTATATAGCTACTTGTATATAAACCCTTCGGGCCTGTATTACTATTCCTTAGCTAGTTCTACGCAATCTACGTGTAGTTGTCTGGCCTCCTCAAGACTGCTTGCCGCAGTTAGAGAGATCTTCCCAAGTGTCTTCACACTACACTTTGAGTGTGCGCTCAACTAGTTGCTTTCATTGGTTCTGGACTTGAGGTCGAACCTTTGACCTTGCTGGATAACTCCACACAAGCATAACAAAAGAACTAGCTCTCTTCTTGTCCCTGCTTTTCAGCAGTAGGACTCTAGGCAGTATAAACACGGAACCTACCAAAGAAAGAAAGGTGGACCTATTGCTCATCTTCACATTGGCCGTCACCACCATCCTCTGACTCGTAGAAAATATCATAGCCACAATCGCCCTATTCACAGGACTGTATTGTCAACCCTGAATCACTTAGGAGCGAGATGGCCTCTGCTTTGAAGAAAGCAGAGAGGATAAAGGAAGCCCACTACATCTAGATCAAGGATTAGACCACCAGAGCAATCGGACGAGGAAGGAGAAGATTTTTACATTGCAAACTCTCCCTCCCCTCAGCTTGAGAGAAGAAGAGTCACCGGATATTCTCACACCCCACAGAACCCCTTCCCACCACCAAGAAGGCTTTGTCGCCCTTCCCAGGCATCCCCGGCACCTCTGATCATTTCGATTCCCACGGAATCTACCCAGGAGCACACAGGATTCTCTACCCCGAGAGAACCATCCCCAATTGAGTTGTCCCCTACTCATCTCAGTGCAATGACTCACCAACCGGCCACAACCCCAGCTGGACCTCCAACCACTCCCACCACTGTAACTCAACCCGCAATGAAAAAGACGGAAATCCGAGCAGGATGTCCCAACTCATTCAGTGGGAAAGCTGAAGATGCCAAGAGATGGTTTCAAGCCATGAAAGCGTACTTCTTGTTAAACCATGAAGTATACAATGAACTGGCCCAGATCGTGATCCTCCTTAACAACATGAAAACCGGACTTGTGGCAACCTTCGCAGAAGCTTGGTACCAGAAGTTAGACGATGCTGCCCAAGGAAAGATCAACATCACCTTCAACGAACTAGAGAAAGACTTCTTCACAACCTTCTCTCCAGGTGATGCTCAAGCTGATGCACGATCCAAGCTTTATGCTTTAAGACAGGGCAGGGGAACATTTCCAAACTTCAGAGCCCAGTTCGAATTACTGGTAGCCAATGCAGGAATGGCACATCAAGACACGATCTTGATAGATCTTCTCAGGGTAGCAGTAAATGGGGATATCGTAAATATGATGACCGCAGTCGACCCAGCCCCTGAGAAATGGGTAAAATGGATGGAAAAGGCAGTGCAATTTGACCAAATACGAACAAGGACCCAACACCTTCGAATGGGTCAAACTCGCCCTGAACAGGGATCTCCTAGGAATCACAGAGATCCGAACGCAATGGAAGTTGATGCTATCAGACTCTCTCCAATGGAAAGAGCCGAACACATGAAGAATAACAAGTGCTTCATTTGTCACAGAGTGGGATGTTCCACTAGAAACCACCGAACCAACTGGTCAAACTTTAAGGGAAAAGCGAGAGAAAGGGATTACAGGAAAGCACCTTCCTTACCTAGAAGTGCACCAGCTACCCGGGTATTACAGACAGATGATCCGGTCCAGAAATTCCTGGAAAATCATCAAGTTTCCGGAGCAGAAGCAGTCAAAGTTCTTGAAATCTGCTTTGCTAAAGATGAAGAAACGAATGTTGATGGATCAACCTCGAGTCAAAAGGACGAGGAGGATTTTTGAAGGGGAAAGGTGTTTCAGCGTCACCAATCCCCATAACTGTTATCCCTGTAATTGTATCGCCAATCACAGATCGAGCAATTCGACTTCCTATTTTATTGAAAGAAGAAGAAACAGGGAAAACCACTGAAGTGTCCTCATTAGTGGATAGTGGAGCAAGCAACTGCTTCATAAATAGAGAATTAGTGGAACAACTAGGCCTAAAAACCAAGAAGCTGAAGATACCTATCAAAGCTACTAACACAGATGGAATGGAAAATGAAAACGGACTAATACGACAAAAAGTAACCCTCTCTTTTACCATGGAAAACCTCTTGTTAGAAAAACAAGATTTCCTCATCATCAACTGCGGAAAAGAAGAAGTAATCCTCGGAATGTCCTGGTTAAGGCTGGTTAACCTGGAGATTGATTGGGCCAAAGGCGAGATTACCCTTCCTACTTCGATCAATCCAATATTGCATTCACAAGACCATGTAGAACAACGATACTTACTACGATATCTTTCCACAGATCCAGACGCTTTTATCAACCAGGAAGTCATCCGAAAAATAACTCATTCTACTGAAATAGCCCAAGCCAAGATGGCCAATAAAAAGGAAACAATTTTACCCGTCAAGTTCAAAGAATTCCGACGGGTATTCGAAGAACCCCCTCTAGGCAAACTCCCCCCATCCAGAAAATACAACCATCACATAGATCTTAAAGATACCTTCGTACCAAGAGTAGCTAAGATCTATCCGCTGAATCCTAAAGAGCTGGAAGCGTGTAAGACCTTCGTTGACAAAAATCTAAAGAAGGGAACCATTGTACCATCACAATCACCGCAAGCCTCACCATTCTTTTTCGTGCCAAAAAAGGATGGAGGATTACGCCCCTACCAGGATTATTGATATCTTAATGAACACACCATCAAAAATGCCTATTCACTACCCCGCATCTCGGAGCTTGTAGACCAGCTGAAAGATGCTACCATCTTCACCAAGATGGACATCCAATGGGGATATAATAACATCCTAATCCATCCCCCTGACTGATGGAAAGCCACCTTCATCACTCCAGTAGGGCTGTTTGAACCCACAGTTATGTTCTTTGGACAAAGCAACTCTCCAGCTACGTTCCAAGCCCTTATGAATCACGTATTTGCTGATATGATCACCAAAGGATGGCTAATCATATACATGGATGATCTCATCATCGCCTCAAAACAACCAGGGGAACATATCAAAAGGACCCGACGAGTCCTTCAACGCATGATGGACAATGATCTATTCCTCAAACTAAGCAAATGCTCCTTCAATGTCACAGAAGTAGACTATCTCGGAATAATAGTTCGACCTGGCGAGATCACCCTCGACCCCAGAAAACTCAGAGCGATCCAAGAATGGACTAACCTGACTTCAGTAAAACAAATCTGATCGTTCATCGGATTCTGCAATTTCTATAGGAAATTCATCCCTAACTTCTCTGGGATCAGCCGACCTCTCCATGAACTCACCAAGAAAGGAGTCACCTGGAACTGGTCAACGGAATGTGAAATGGCATTTCAAACTCTACAAAAAGCCTTTATGTCAAAACCTGTCCTCAAAATGCCGGATTCCACCAAACCTTTCACAGTCATGACAGATGCTTCATTCACCGCATCAGGAGCAGTCCTAATGCAGACTGATGGAAACGGAGATCTCCACCCATGTGCTTATTTCTCCTGAACCTTCTCCCCTGAAGAACGAAACTACGATATTTACGATCGAGAATTATTAGCAGTCATTCGAACACTGGAAGAGTGGAGACATTATCTGTCAGGAACAGAGCACTAGGTGACCATTCAAACTGACCATAAGAACCTGGCATACTTTAAACAACCCCATAAGTTATCCCGACGACAAGCAAGATGGATGCTGTTCTTGCAAGATTTTGACATCCAATATCAAAATCTCCTGGGAAGTAAGATGGCCCCCGCAGATGCTCTATCCCGAAAAGACGAAATCGACACCACCAGTGATAATCAGGATGTTGTTCTCATCCCTGACGACCACTTTATCAATCTAATCGACCTCGCGATATGAGAAAAAGTGATCCAATCTACCAAGGATGACCCCCTAGCAAAGAATGCAATCGCGGCCGCACAAATGGGATCCTCACTCTTCCCCCGAGCTACAGCGAATGACTGGAGATGGGAAGATGGAATGCTATACTTTAAGGGACATCTCTTCATCCCAGAACCACAATGACAAGCATTGGTCAGTAAATTACATGAATCCCCTGCCGGAGGACATGGAGGATATTTCAGAACATTATCCCTGCTCCAATGAGATTATTGGTGGCCAGGTCTTTCCCCCTTTGTTCGCAAGTTTGTTTACGGATGCACAATCTGTCAATCCAATAAGGTTAACACCCATCCCACCACACCACCCCTGATCCCCAACCCTATGGAAGCAGATTGACCATTCTAGAATATCTCCATGAATCTAATCACAGATCTCCCCATCTTGGCAGGTTTTGACTCAATACTGGTTGTGGTTGACCATGGTCTTACAAAGGGGGTAATTTTCCTACCCTGCAATAAAACCATTGACGCAGCAGAAGTAGCCAATCTCTTCTTCAGAAATGTTTTCCCTAGATTTGGACTCCATGATTGAGTTATATCAGATAGAGGCCCCCAATTTGCTTCTGCATTTGCCAGAGAACTTGCCCAACTCTTACAATATGACTTAGCCCTGTCCACGGCCTACCATCCACAAACAGATGGAGAAACAGAACGGGTTAACCAGGAATTAGAAACATATCTTCGGATATTTTGCAAAGGAAACCCTGCTAAGTGGCATAATCTCCTTCCGATGGCCGAATTCACTCACAATTCCGCTACTCATTCGGTCACCAAACAAACCCCCTTCACACTCATGATGGGATATGAACCCCAAGCCTATCCAGCAATCGGAAAGACATTCCTTCCAGCCCTAGAGTCACAAATGACGATCCTCGACAATGCCCGAAAAGAAGCAAAGGCCACTCACATAGCAGCCCAACTTCAACAGAAAGAAAGACTATGGTCCAGATACAAGCCATTCAAAATCGGAGACAAGGTCTGGCTAGAAGGAAGAAACCTTCAGATCCCCTATCCATCCCAAAAATTAGCCCCTAAAAGAGTGGGCCCCTTTGAAGTCAAAAAAGTCATTTCATCTGTTGCCTTCCAACTCCAACTCCCGGCCTCATGGAAAATTCATCCTGTATTCCACGCCTCACTCCTCACCCCTTATAGGGAAACCACTGAACACGGTCCGAATTTCCTCCAACCTCCACCCAACATCATCAAAGGAGAAGAAGAGTATGAAGTGGAAGCAATTCTAGCCCATCGGGGAACATTCAGATGAAGGCGTTATTTGGTCAAATGGAAAGGGTACTCTTCAGCCGAAAATACTTGGGAACCTGCCATTAATCTATCCAATGCGAGGAAGATGCTGCAGGATTACCAAGCTAGGAACCCGGCCGCCTTTCCGCAGTAGCAACCCGATTCCATCCAAGTTGATGACCCTGATTCTGCAGTCCCGATTTGATACGATACCCTGGTCCATGCACTGCCAACCATTCCTATAAGAAGAGCTCTTCCACGACGAAGCCCTACAGCATTACCGCTTGTATCACCATCACCGCCCCTCCTCACTGCATCATGCAATTCTCCATCGACTACTATGAATGTCTCCTCCTTGCCGTCACCCTCCTTTTGTTTTATATAGTCCACCTGCTCCACGACCTTGCAGAGAAAGTGAAGTTCTGGGCAGTAGAAGTACGTGTCTGGGACAAGGCTCTCCTATACCTGTCATGGGGTGACAGGTCCATAGAAGCAGGGCAAGAATGATAGTGGGTGGGGACCCCCACACTGGGGCCCAGGGTCAAAATGAAGTGCTGATTACACTGCCTAGCTGACAACAACGGGTGGTAGCGCCACAAGATTGAGATTGGAGAGAGGTGATGGGACCAGAAGTGGAACACCTGGTGGACTTGCCGATGTTAAATAGGAGATGGGCAGACCTGAGATAGTGTAGAATCACCCCCCTCTCCTTTCCAATGACGATCCCTATCCATCTGATCCCTACTCCCACTACCCTGACCGACCCGTTGGACACCTACCGGAGGGACCATCGAGAGGAACTAGCCTATGCAGAGATCTATCGACTTCATCACCTGTCCAAAACACATCTATGGGAGGCACTGGAGAAAATCTTCCAAGATGTCCACCTAGTCCTTCTTATCAACACTCTTCCTGATTTCGAAAATAATGAGTTCCTCCTGCTTCTTTTGAACCTCTACCACTGCTACCATGCATTCTTCCAACAGACGGAACACCTGCCGACCGATTCCATGGTAGCAGCCCCATACACTCTCTCTCACCTAGCCCTCTCCCGGATGAGGGATTATATACTGGAGTTGATCGTCCAACATGGGATAATTGTCATTATCCATGAACTCCCCACTCAACCCATGCATAGCTTCATGTGGCCAATCCTACAATCCCTCTCCCTGTCACAGGTTCAGGACTTTCTTAACACCGGATTTGCCACTCATCCGCTTGCACTCAGGAGATTACTCGGCGATGGTACTGAGGAACCTGCATTCTCTTGTCCCGGTCCTGTCATGGCTACCCGCTCCAGCTTGTGCCCTACCTCCACAGTATCTGAGGATGTGGCAAGAGGTGAGTTCACCCTGGCTACCCACAGAACCGGCACTCCCTTCCCCGCAGATGACGACCCAATCCCCGTTCCACCTCTCCGAGTTAGATCTGGAGCCCGACGAGCAGCTGCACATAGAGACGCAGACAACTGTCTCCTCCAACCCCTCATTAATTCCCTCGTCGACTTCATCACTTGACTCCCTGGTGGATCTACTCGCACTGACCATTGTTACACCTGCAGAGATAGTGGGCACTATCGGCTGAATTGCCTGGAATACACCTGCCCCATTTGCAGGGTATCGGCGCCCAGTCACGCTCAATACAACTGTCCAGAACGTCATTGCAGAATCTGTCACAGTGTGGCACACTCTGTGGAAGCTTGCCCACAGGACAGGAATACCCCTTCCCCTTCCCATGGAAGTGAGGCCTAATTCTACTTGGCAAATTCCTAGGGAGATAAGAAGTTCAGAGCCAGGGCCTCCGATCTATTTTGGAGGTATTGTTACGAGAAATGCAACACCCTTACGACGTTGAGTTCATGGAGTTTCTTTATTAAGTTTTTCTTCCCCTTCTATGTATGCTTTTGACATCGTGTCATCATCCAATAGTCATCTTCCGACGGGTTCATCCACTGTCGCTATGCCCCCCACTTTTCCCTTTGATCATGATGCACCCATTTCCCTTTTGGACCCATTTCTCCCAAGGTGATTCTCTCACATCACCTTGTGTTCCCCATTCCCCAGATGCTGTACCTTGAGTAGTAACTGTAGATGACACCTTCACGGCTGATTCTTAGTCATACTTATATAGCTACTTGTATATAAACCCTTCGGGCCTGTATTACTATTCCTTAGCTAGTTCTACGCAATCTACGTGTAGTTGTCTGGCCTCCTCAAGACTGCTTGCCGCAGTTAGAGAGATCTTCCCAAGTGTCTTCACACTACACTTTGAGTGTGCGCTCAACTAGTTGCTTTCATTGGTTCTGGACTTGAGGTCGAACCTTTGACCTTGCTGGATAACTCCACGCAAGTGTAACAGACCTGTTCCTCAAGCTGAGTAAATGCTCCTTCAATGTCACCAAAGTAGACTACCTCAGAATGATAGTCTGACCTGGTGAGATCACCCTAGACCCAGGAAAGCTCAAAGCCATCAAGGACTGGAATAGCCCTACCTCAGTAAAACAGATCCACTCATTCATTGGATTCTGTAACTTCTACAGGAAATTTATCCCTGACTTCTCTGGAATCAGTCAACCCCTCCACGAACTCACCAAGAAAGGAGTTGCTTGGAACTGGTCACTAGAATGCAAGAAAGCATTCAGAACCCTACAGAAGGCCTTTATGTCTAGACCTATCCTTAAAATGCCAGACTCTACCAAACCCTTTACAGTCATGACCAATGCCTCGCTCACCACATCCGGAGCAGTCCTTATGCAAACAGACGGAAATGGAGATCTCCACCCTTGCACCTATTTCTCCTGAACCTTCTCCTCCAAAGAATGAAACTACAACATTTATGATCAGGAGTTATTAGCTGTTATCCGAGTATTGGAAGAATGGAGACATTATCTATCTGGAACAGAACACCAGGTGATGATTCAAACTGATCATAAAAATTTGGTATACTTTAAACAACCCCATAAGCTATCTCATCGACAGGCCAGATGGATGTTGTTTTTACAAGACTTCGACATTCGATATCAAAATCTCCCTGGAAACAAAATGGCCCCCGCTGATACACTATCCAGAAAAGAGGAAGTAGATACCACTGGTGACAATCAGGATGTCATTCTTATTCCCGATGACCACTTTATCAATCTCATTGACCTCACCATACAGGAAAAAGTAATCCTTTCCACCAAGGATGATCTCCTTGCAAAGAACGCCATTGCTGCCACACAAATGGATTCTTCACTATTCCCCCAAGCCAATGCCAATGACTAGCAATGGGAGGAGGGGATGTTATACTTCAAGGGACGTCTCTTTATCCCTGAATCACAACGACAAGCATTAGTCACTAAATTGCATGAATTGTTACGTTTTACCCTACTCTTTTCTTATCTCGCCCCTTTTCTCCTTTGTCTATGCTTACCTTGCCTCTTTGACTCATCAGCCGATGACTTGTACAGCTTTACTAAGCATCTGGCTGTGTATTACTTAACCGTTCTTCTTTTTCCTGTTCCACAGCCTTCTGGCTGTGCTTCTCTAGAACATTCTTCTTTCCTGTTCCACAGCCTTCAGCTGTGTTCCTTTGACTCATCTTTATTCCTATGCAT
>JBBPTT010001188.1:0-12169 GCA_038094175.1 Boletellus aff. lepidospora | reverse complement strand
ATATAGTGTGAGGATGGGCTGTGCATACAGCCAAGGTGAGTCATCATGAGTCACAGGTAACTAGGGTAACTGATGGATCAATGCGCAGCATCAAAGATGGGATCAAGGGATCAAAAGATGGTGGCTGCGGGGCTATGCGTGGTTACCATCATAGTGAGATGGTGAAGGTGTAACGAGGTGACGATGTGAAGGGACGAGGTTGGTACCGATGGAATAGACATCCGTTGTCTATTAGGTTCTGCCGAATGGAAGGATCCTAACGGTTCGTTGGTAGTCATCATGGTCAAGATTAGGAATAGGAGGACTTATCAAGAGAGAGAAAAGGAAAAACTGTAACAATACCCCCTTTGTACATTGGAGATCCCAGCTCCAAGACCTTTGTCCTTAATAGTTTCGTCGTCGATATCGGGGAGTCGATTTTACTAGGGAAACCCTATCAAGAAAAGCTGACGGATGCAGCTTCCTATAGACTGAGAGGAGTTCACAAGTGTTAGAGAGGTTGGCAGCCGGTTCCCATGTGTTTTCCGCTGAGGAATATCCTTTCCATTTGACAAGGTATTTTCTTCATCTGGCATGTCCTCTATGTGCAAGAATGGCTTCTACCTCGTATTCTTCTTCTCCTTCAATGGTGTCGGATGGGGGTCGAAGGAAATTGGGTCCATGTTCCAGTGTTTCAATGAACCGGGTGAGAAGGGAAGCATGAAAAATGGGATGTATCTTCCAGGAAGGGGGAAGACGTAGCTGGTAATTAACTGGCGAGATGACTTTCTCTATCTTGAAGGGACCTTCTCGTTTTGGAGTGAGTTTCCTGGATGGATAGGGGATCTGGAGGTTCTTTCCTTCAAGCCAAACTTTATCGCCAACTTTGAATGGGGAGAATGTCTTCCATCCCCATTCCTTGAGTCATTGTTGGGCATTGATATGAGCGGCTTTAGCTTCTTCTCTTGCTTTGTCTAAGATGGAGAGTCGAGCTTTGAGAGCAGGAAGGAAGGTTTTGCCGATTGGAGGATAGGCTCAGGGTTCATAGCCCATCATCAAGGAGAATGGGGTTTGTTTGGTGACTGAGTGTGTAGCAGAATTATGAGTGAATTCGGCCATCGGGAGTAAATCATGCCACTTAGCAGGATTTCCATCACAAAATATTCGGAGATAAGTTTCTAACTCTTGATTGATGTGTTCGGTTTCTCCATCAGTTTGGGGGTGATAAGCGGTGGATAGGGCGAGGTTGTATTTCAGTAGTCGTGCCAGTTCTCGAGTGAAGGCTGAAGCGAATTGAGGGCCTCTGTCAGAGATGCATCGATCATGCAATCCAAATCTGGGGAAAATGTGCTTGAAGAAGAGGGCTGCTACTCCTGTGGCATCGATTGTTTTGTGACAAGGGAGGAAAATTACCCCCTTTGTAAGCCCATGGTCGACCACGACCAAAACAGAGTCAAACCTGGCCAATACGGGAAGGCCAGTGATTAGATCCATAGAAATATTCTGGAAGGGGCGGGTAGATTCCATTGCATTGGGAATGGTCGGCAGCATAGTTGGGTGAGTGTTGACCTTGTGCGACTGGAAAATTGCACATCCCTTGATAAACTTGCAAACAAAGGTAGAAAGGCCCGGCCACCAATAATCCCGCTGGAGGAGGGAAAGAGTCCTAAAATATCCACCATGTCCTCCTGCATCGGATTCATGGATCTCAGTGACTAATTTATGCCATTGCGATTCAGGGATAAAAAGACGTCCCTTGTAGTATAACATTTCGTCTAACCACCGCCAATCCTCGGGAGAGGCATGAGGAAAAAGGGAAGATCCTTTCTCCAAGGCAGAGATTGCTTCCAAAGCTACCAGGTCTTCTTTGGTGGAATGAATGATCTTTTCGCGGAGTTCAAGATCTATGAGATTGACGAATAGATTGTCAGGTAATAACACCACATCTTGGTTGTCAGCGGTGGTGTCCAGGTTGTCTTTCCTGGACAGGGCATCGGCTGGTCCCATTTGTGATCTGGGGAGATTCTGATATTGAATGTCGAAATCCTGAAGGAACAACATCCATCAGGCCTGTCGTCTAGACAATTTATGGGGTTGTTTGAAATATGCTAAGTTCTTATGATCTGTTTGGACAGTCACCTGGTGTTCTGTCCCTGTCAGATAATGTCTCCATTCCTCTAGAGCTCTTATGACGGCTAGCAGCTCTCAATCGTAGATGTCGTAGTTTCGTTCTTCCGGAGAAAAGGTTTAGGAGAAATAAGCACACGGGTGGAGATCTCTGTTTCCATCAGTTTGCATAAGGACCGCTCCACAAGCAGTGAGAGAGGCGTCCGTCATGACTGTGAATGGTTTCGTGGAGTCTGGCATTCTTAATACTGGTTTCAAGAGGAAAGCTTTTTGAAGTGTTTGGAAGGCTTTCTCACAGTCATTGGTCCAATTCCAGGTTACTCCCTTCTTAGTCAGCTTGTGTAGGGGTTGACAGATTCCAGAGAAATCAGGGATAAACTTCCTGTAGAAGTTACAGAATCCGATGAACGATTGGATCTGTTTGACCGAAGTGGGGCTTTTCCAATCCTTGATTGCCTTGAGTTTTCTGGGGTCTAAGGTGATTTCTCCTGGTCGCACTATCATGCCGAGATAGTCGACTTCCGTGACATTAAAGGTGCATTTACTCAGCTTGAGGAATAAATCGTTTTCCATC
The DNA here is from genome assembly GCA_038094175.1 of Boletellus aff. lepidospora. Lineage (NCBI taxonomy): Eukaryota > Fungi > Basidiomycota > Agaricomycetes > Boletales > Boletaceae > Boletellus > Boletellus aff. lepidospora. Next base: position 9,489 of record JBBPTT010001188.1, on the reverse strand, counting down.
ATTCATTGAAGAACTCGGCGAGTTCGTTCCGTATGCTTCGTAGGATCGTTGGAGGCGATGATAAGATTGTCCATGTATATGATCAGCCATCCTTCAGCGATCATGTCAGCAAATACATGATTCATCAGTGCTTGGAATGTAGCTGGTGAATTGCTTTGTCCAAAGAACATGACCGTTGGTTCGAAGAGTCCTACTGGGGTGATGAAAGTGGCTTTCCATTGGTCTTCAGGGGTGATTAGCACGTTGTTGTATCCCCATCGGATATCCATTTTGGTGAAGATTGTGGTGTCCTTGAGTTGATCTACCAGTTCAGAGATGCGGGGTAGAGGGTAGGCGTTTTTGATCGTGTGTTGGTTAAGATATCGGTAATCTTGACAAGGTTGTAGTCCGCCATCTTTCTTTGGTACGAAGAAGAAAGGAGAGGCTTGAGGGGATTGAGATGGGACTATCATTCCTTTCTTGAGGTTTTCATCAACAAACGTCTTGTATGCTTCTAACTCCTTGGGGTTGAGCAGGTATACCTTTGCTACTCTGGGGATAAACGTGTCGGCAAGGTCAATATGATGATCATATTTCCGAGATGGGGGAAGCTTCCCGAGTGGGGGTTCTTCAAAGACCTTCCTGAACTCTTCGAATTCAGGGGGTAAAACCGTTTCTTGTTTGGTTTTCTGTTGTTCCTGAGCAATCTCCATGGATCTAGTGATCTTTCGGATCCATTCTGTCTTGATGTGCTCATTTGGGTCGATTTTCAGATATCATAGTAGATAGTTTTGTTCATCCATATTCTGTTGTTGAGAGAGGAGATCGATAGTCTCAGGTAATCGAATCTTTCCTTTAGCCCAATCTATTTCGGGGTTAACCATGCGCAACCAGGTCATTCCTGTTACAGGACGATACTGGAACACTTCTTATTGAGACGATTTTATCTCATCTTATCTTATCTGACACTCTTACGATTAGATTACGAGGCTATGGCCACTTCACGATCCTAACCACGATTCCCCTTATGATCACTCACACCTACCTGATGCCTTATGTTCATGGCTATGTTCACTTCCATTCTGATGCCTTATGATTAGCGCATGTAGATACATGTGGACTCCTCACTGTAGATCACTAGATACGACTACAACATGTACACACGACAGCATGTATATATACTCAAGGGACCTCTGGCTGGTTCCCCAGTCAAGTTCACTTGAGCTTCTCCCTTCCTTTGGGCTATGGCCCTCCTCCAAGTCGCTTCTCGCTTCGCCTGCACTTTATTGTAGGTTTGAAGGTGTTTCAATTCCTAGGATGACGTCTTCGTTTCCACAATTGATAATGAGGAAATCTTGATTTTTCAAGAGGAGATTGTTACAAGAAATGCAACCCCCTTTCACCAGCGAATATGAAGACCCACTTTGATGAGTTTTTCCTCTCCTTCCTCATATGCGTTCAATATTGTGTCATCCTCAGATAGTCATCTTCCGACAGGTTCAACCACCATTGCTATGCCCCCAGTTTTTCCTTTTGATCGCGATGTGCCCATATCTATTATGGACCCTTTTCTTCCCAGGTGATTCTCTCGCATCACCTCGTGTTCCCTTATCCCCCGATGCTGTACCATAGGTAGTAACTGTAGATGACTCCTCATTGGCCGATTCTTAGTCAGACCTATACTCCTAACAGTATATAAGACCCCTGGGCATGTACTATTATTCTTTAGCTAGTTCTACACAATCTACGTGTAGTTATCTGGCCTCCTCAAGACTGCCCATCACAGTTAGAGAGATCTCTCCACGTGTCTTTGCACTACACTTTGAGTGTGTGCTCGACTAGTTGCTTTCATTGGTTCTTGACTTGTTGTCAAACCTTTGACCTTGCTGGATAGCTCCACACAAGCGTAACAAAAGAACTAGCTCTATTCCTGTCCCTGCTTTTTAGCAGAAGGACACTTAAGTCTACAACCACGAAGTCATCTTCGGAAAGAAGATTGGACATACTAGCCCTTACGTTTATTTTGGCTGCCACTACCATCTTGAAGCTGGTAGAAACCCTTATCGCCACCGTCACCCTTTACACTGGATTATTCCGCCGACCCAGACTTACTTAAGGAAGAAGTATCCCCTGCTAGGAAAAGCAGAGGGAGTGAAATCGGACCACCACGTCACGATCCAGGATAAGACTACCTGAGGATTCCGATTACAAGGAAGAGCACTATACTGCCAACTCCCCAGCTCCACAACCGGAAAGGAGAAGAATCACTGGACAATCTCAAATTCTCCCTAACCCCTTTCCACCACCAAGAAGACTCCGCTGCCTATCACAAGCATCCCCAGCACCCCCAATTATCTCCGTCACCCCAGAACCACAAGAGCATATGGGATTCTCTACCCCAAGGGAACCCTCCCCTATTGAGTTATCCCCCCCAATCACCGCTACCATGACTCACCAACCAACTGTACCAGCACCCATGGTACCAGCCACGACTACAGCAGTGGCCCTATCTGCCACGAAAAAGTCGGAAATCAGGGCAGGATGTCCTGAATCCTTCAGTGGAAAAGCGGAAGATGCAAAAAGATGGTTTCGAGCAAAGAAGGCGTACCTCATGCTGAATCATGAAGTCTATGACGAGTTAGCACAAATTGTCATCCTCCTCAACAACATGAAAACTGGGATGGCGGCGACTTTTGTGGAAGCATGGTATCAGAAACTGGACGATGCGGCACAAGGAAAGATCAACGTCACCTTCAATGACTTGGAAAAAGATTTCTTCACAACCTTCTCCCCAGGTGATGCCCAAGCTGATGCACGATCCAAGCTTTACGCTTTAAAACAGGGCAGGGGGACATTCCCCAACTTCAGAGCGCAATTTGAATTGCTAGTAGCCAATGCTGGCATGGGACATCAAGACACAATCTTAATAGATCTACTCAGGGTAGCCGTAAACAGGGACATTGTAAACCTTATGACGGCAGTTGACCCTGCCCCAGAGAAATGGGTAAAATGGATGGAAAAAGCGGCCCAATTTGACCAAATCCAAACCAGAACCCAACTCCTGAGAGTGGGTCAAGGACAACCAAATGCGTCGGGACCCTCTCACAGATCCCACAGAGATCCATATGCGATGGATGTCAATGCAATTCAGCTATCACCAACTGAACGAGCCGAACACTTCCGAAACAACAAGTGCTTTATCTGTCACAAAGTAGGATGTTCAACCAGAAACCACAGGAGGGATGGAAATTCCTTCAGAGGAAGAAACTTTGGACAAAATAACAGGTGAGTTTCATTCTCGAACAAACAGACACCCACTACTCGCATGATACAGACCGAAAATCTGGTCGACAAGTTCTTCACCAAACACAACAAGGTGACTCCCGAGGAAGCAGCCAAAGTGCTAAACCTGTGTTTTGAAGGAGAAGAAGAAGAAAGCACCCCAACCCATAAGGAGGACATGGGTTTTTAAAGGGGAAAGGTGTTTCAGCGTCACCAATCCCCATCACCACCATTCCTGTACTTGTATCACCTATTACAGATTGAGCAATCCGAATCCCCGCTCTCCTACAAGAAGAAAAGACAGGAAAAACTGCTGAAATATCCACATTAGTGGATAGTGGAGCAAGTAATTGTTTCATAAACAAGAATCTGGTAGAATGACTTGGGCTGGAAACCAGAAGACTGAGAATGCCCATAAAAGCAACAAACGTGGATGGAACAGAAAATGAAAACGGGCTTATATGAAGGAAAGTTACACTTTCGCTTAATATGGAAAACCTACTCCTGGAAAAACAGGATTTCCTCATCATCAACTGTGGAAAAGAAGACGTAATTCTTGGGATGACCTGGCTATGACTAGTCAATCCAGAAATAGATTGGACAAAAGGGGAAATCACCCTCCCCAAACTGATAAACCCCAACCACCATACTTCTGACCCAATCGAACAAAGATACCTCCTGCGATACTTGGCATTGGACCCTGACATCCATATCCACCAAGAAATGATCAGAAAGATAACCCACTCCACCGAAATCGCACAAGCAGAAATGGCCAACAAAGAAGAAACCGTCCTTCCCCCTGAATTCGAAGAGTTTCGACGTGTGTTCGAAGAACCTCCTCTGGGCAAACTTCCTCCATCTAGGAAATACAATCATCATATCGATCTCAAGGACACCTTTGTACCAAAGGTAGCCAAAATTTACCCACTAAATCCTAAAGAATTGGAAGCCTGCAAGACGTTTGTTGATGAAAACCTAAAGAAAGGAACCATCGTACCATCACAATCACCCCAGGCCTCGCCCTTCTTTTTCGTACCGAAGAAAGATGGAGGTCTTCGTCCCTGCCAAGATTATCAATATCTTAACGAACATACCGTCAAAAATGCCTATCCTCTACCTCGCATTTCTGAACTAGTAGATCAATTAAAGGACGCCACCATCTTTACCAAGATGGATATCTGATGGGGATACAACAATGTATTGATTCACCCCCCTGACCGATGGAAGGCCGCTTTCATCACACCTATAGGACTGTTTGAACCAACAGTCATGTTCTTTGGGCAAAGCAACTCTGCAGCTACGTTCCAAGCCCTTATAAATCATGTGTTTGCTGATATGATTGCCGAAGGATGGCTAATCATATATATGGACGATCTTATCATTGCTTCCAAACAACCGCAAGAACATACGGAAAGAACTCATAAAGTTCTTCAACGAATGATGAACAATGACTTGTTTCTTAAGCTAAGCAAATGCTCCTTCAACATCACAGAAGTTGATTATCTCGGAATGATAGTTCGGCCGGGCAAGATCACTCTTGATCCAGGAAAGCTCAAAGCTATCAAAGACTGGAACAGCCCAACCTCGGTAAAACAAGTCTGCTCTTTCATTGGATTCTGCAATTTCTACAGAAAGTTCATCCCCGATTTCTCCGGAATTAGCCGACCCCTCCACGAGCTTACTAAGAAAGGAGTAAACTGGAACTGGTCACTTGAATGCGAAAAAGCCTTTAGAACCCTACAAAAAGCCTTTATGTCCAGACCAGTTCTTAAAATGCCGGATTCCACCAAACCCTTCACAGTCATGACTGACGCCTCCCTTATGGCCTCCGGAGCCATTCTCATGCAAACCGACGGTAACGGAGATCTCCACCCTTGTGCATACTTCTCCAGAACCTTCTCCCCCGAAGAACGGAACTATGACATTTATGATTGGGAGTTATTGGCAGTCATACAAGCACTAGAAGAATGGAGACACTACCTGTCCGGAACAGAACATCAGGTGACGATCCAAACCAATCATAAGAATCTGGCATACTTTAAACAACCCCATAAGCTATCCCGATGACAAGCAAGATGGATGTTATTCCTCCAGGACTTTGACATCCGTTATCACAACCTCCCAGGAAACAAAATGGCTCCTGCTGACGCCTTGTCAAGGAAAGAGGAAGTAAACACCACCGACGACAATCAGGATGTTGTCCTCATTCTGGACGATCATTTCATCAATCTTATCGACCTCACAATACAGGAGAAAGTGATTCTTTCCACTAAAGATGATCCTTTAGCCAAAAATGCCATTGCAGCAGCCCAGATGGGCTCTTCACTATTCCCTCGCGCAACCGCCAACGATTGGCTGTGGGAGGACGGGATGTTATATTTCAAAGGGCACCTCTTTATCCCTGAAACACAACAACAAACCTTGGTCACTAAAATACATGAATCCCCTGCCGGAGGACACGGCGGATATTTCAGGACCCTATCTCTACTCCAACAGGATTATTGGTGGCCAGGACTTTCAACGTTTGTATGGAAATTTGTCCATGGATGCACAGTATGTCAAGCAAATAAGGTCAATACCCATCCTACGACACCCCCACCCATCCCCAACCCGATGAAAGCGGACAGACCATTCCAGAATATCTCTATAGATTTAATCACAGATTTACCACTCTCTGCCGGTTTTGACTCAGTACTGGTCGTGGTCGACCATGGCCTTACAAAGGGGGTAATTTTCCTCCCTTGTCATAAAACCGTCAACGCAGCAGGAATAGCCAAACTCTTCTTCAGGAATATTTTTCCTAGGTTCGGACTCCATGACCGAGTCATATCAGATAGGGGTCCTCAATTTGCATCTGTGTTTGCCAAAGAGCTCGCCCGATTACTACAATATGATTTAGCCCTATCAACTGCCTATTATCCTCAAACTGATGGAGAAACTGAACACGTCAACCAAGAACTGGAGACTTATCTTAGGATCTTTTGTGACGGAAACCCTGCTAAGTGGCATGATCTTCTTCCCATGGCTGAATTCGCTCACAACTCCTCCACCCATTCGGTCACCAAACAAACTCCTTTTGTGCTCATGATGGGATATGAACCTAGGGCTTATCTGGCTATTGGAAAAACATTCCTCCCCGCTCTCGAGTCTTGAATGACCATCCTCGATAACGCCCGAAAAGAAGCTAAAGCCGCCCACGTTACTGTCCAACTATGACAAAAAGAGAAAACCAGATCTAAATACAAACCCTTCAAGGTTGGAGACAAAGTTTGGCTAGAAGGAAAGAACCTTCGCATTCCATACCCATCCAGGAAACTTGCTCCTAAACGAGAAGGCCCCTTTGAAATCGAAAAGGTTATCTCCCCTGTCTCATTTCAACTTCGACTCCCCTCATCCTGGAAAATTCATCCAGTATTTCACGCTTCTCTCCTCACTCCTTACGAAGAAACACCTGAACACAGCCTAAACTTCCTTTGACCCCCACCACAATCCATAGAAGGGGAAGAGGAATATGAAGTGGAACAAATCCTAGCCCACCGCGGAACCTTTGGACGAAGACGCTATTTGGTTAAATGGAAAGGATATTCTTCAGCCGAAAACACATGGGAACCAACCATTAATTTAGCCAATGCGGGAAAAATACTCCAAGATTATCAAGCAAGACACCCGGAAGCATTTCCGCAGTAGGAACCTGAATCCACCCAGATTGATGACCCTGATTCTGCAGTTCCGATTTGATACGACGTCCTGGTCCATGCACTGCCAATACCTTCTATAAAAAGCCACCTCGGGCAACGAAACTCCTCAGCATTCACCGCTCTTACTACCATCACCGCCCATCCTCCGCCCTGCATCATTATGCAATTCTCTATTGACTTCTACGAAGTTCTCCTAGTCCTCACCACCCTATTACTATTCTACGTAGTCCACTTGCTCCACGACCTCGCAGAGAAATCAAGGTTCTGGGCCGTCGAAGTACGTGTCTGGGACAAGGCCCTACTATACCTGTCATGGGGTGACAGGTCCATAGAAGCAGGGCAAGAATGATAGTGGGTGGGGACCCCCACATTGGGGACCTGGATCAAAATAGGCACTGATCACACCACTCAGCCGACAACAACGGGTGGTAGCGCCACAGGAGAGGAATTGGAGAGCAGTGACTGGGCCGGAAGTGGAACACCTGGTGGACTCGCCAATGTTAAATAGCAGATGGGTGGACCCAGAATAACTGTAATGACCATGACTCCCCTGATCAACCTCATCCCCGTTCCCGCTACCCTGACTGATCCCCTCGAAACATACTGACTAGACAATCGAGAGGAACTCGCTTATGCTGAAATTTATCGCTTCCATCGACTCTCCAAGGAGCATCTATGGGAGGCCTTAGAGAAAGTTTTCCAGGACGTCCATCTAGTCTTACTCCTCAACACCTTACCGGAGTTCGACCACCATGAGTTCCTCCCACTCCTCCTTAACCTTTACCATCGTTATCACGCGTTTGCGTTGCACACTGAACATTTACCCTCCGATTCTATGGTAGCAGCACCGTTCGCTCTTTCTCGCATTGCCTTACTCCGGATGAGAGATTACATCCTGGAGCTAATTGTTAGACATGGTATCATCACTTTCCTCCACCAACTCCCGGCTCTGCCCATGCATGGCCTCATATGGCCAATCCTACAATCACTCTCTGCAACACAAATACAGGACTTTCTTGGTCCAGGATTCGTCTCTCATCCGCTCGCCCTGGGAAGACTCAGAGGCGACAACACTAACGAACCCACATTTACTCGTCCCGATCCTGTCCTGGCTACCCTGCCCAGCTCGCGTCCTTCCACCGTGCTATCTGAGGATGTGGCAGGAGGCGAATTCACCCCTGTCCATTACAGAACAGCCACCCCTTTCCCGGAAAGCGAAGCTCCTCTCCCCATTCCACCTCCCTGCGCTCGATCTAGATCTCGATGAGCAGCTGCACATAGAAACGCAGACAATCAATTCCTTCAACCCCTCATTAACTCCCTTGTCGACTTCATTGCTCAGCTCCCTTCTGGATCAACTCGCACCCCCCATTGCTACACCTGCAGAGACAGCGGACATTATCGCCCGAATTACCCGGAGTACACCTGCCCCATTTGCAGGGTATCGGCACCCAGTCACGCTCAGTACAACTGTCCAGAACGTCATTGCCGAATCTGTCATAGTGTGGCGCACCCTGTGGAAGCTTGCCCGCAGAACAGGGATACCCCTTCCCCTTCCAATGGAAGTGCGGCCTAATTCCACTTGGCATATCCCGAGGGAAGTATGGAATTCGGAGGCAGGGCCTCCGGTCTATTTTGGAGGTATTGTTACGAGAAATGCTACTGCCTTTCGCCGGTGGATACGCAGACCCACTTTGATGAGTTTTTCCCCTCCTTCTACGTATGCGTTTGATATTGTGTCATCATCTGATAGTCATCTTCCGATGGGTTCAACCGCCGTCGCTATGCCCCCAGTTTTTCCCCTTGATCATGATGCGCCCATTTCTATTATGGACCCTTTTCTTCCCAGGTGATTCTCTCGCATCACCTCGTGTTCCTCCCATCCCCAGATGCTGTACTATGAGTAGTAACTGTAGATGACTCCTCATCAGCCGATTCTTAGTCAGGCTCATTTTCCTAACAGTATATAAGATCCTCGGGCATGTATTACTATTCCCTAGCTAGTTCTACACAATCTACGTGTAGTTTTCTGGCCTCCTCGAGACTGCTCGCCGCAGTTAGAGAGATCTTTCTAAGTGTCTTCGCACTACACCAGAGTGTGCGCTCAACTAGTTGCTTTCATTGGTTCTGGACTTGTTGTTGAACCTTTGATCTTGCTGGATAACTCCACGCAAGCGTAACAAAAGAACTAGCTCTATCTCCATCCCTGCTTTTAAGCAGAAGGACTCTAAACAAGACAAACATGAAGTCATCTTCAGGAAAAAGACTAGACGTACTAGATCTTGTGTTTATCCTAGCCACCACTACCATCCTGAGATTGGTAGCCACCATCATCGCCACCATTGGTCTCTACGCAGGATTATTCCGACGACCCAGACTCACCTGAAAAGAAGGTATCCCCTGCTAAGGATAGCAGAGGAAGCGAAATCGAATCACCACGTCGCAACATAGGATCAGATTACCGGAGGACTCTGATCAAGAAGAAGAGCAATATGTCACCAACTCACCTGCTCCACAACCACAGACAAGG
>JBBPTT010001187.1:0-12189 GCA_038094175.1 Boletellus aff. lepidospora | reverse complement strand
AGACTGGTTATCAGATGGAGAAGAAAAAGACATCAAATATGCTCGTTGAATAGAAGGAGAAGTAGCAGTCACATTTCTTGTAACACCAAGACTCGAACTATCAAATACAATATGACAGCTGAAGCAAAGGGGGATGGTTTCCATCCTGTTGCCATCCACCTGTCAAACATCCAGAAATGACAAGACCTAATCATATGGAAGTGAAATGGGTCATGAACAGTTGAGAATAATCAAGAAGGATTGAGAAGAAAAAGAGATCTGGAACAGTCTGGTGTTACAAGAAATGCCACAGCCTGGACAATGGCAGAGGAGGCAGTTACTGTGCTAAGTTTTCCCCCTATTTCTCATTATGATCTTGATTCCATTCTCCATCCAGATGAATATGTCCCAACTGGATCTTACCCAGTTCCTATGCCACCTCTCTTCCCATCTGATCATGATGCACCCATTGCTCTATTGGACATGTTCCTCCCACAGTGATTCTCTTGTATCACTGTGTTTTCCCTAGACATAGTGATGTACTTCTAAAACCCAACAACAAGTGTGGGCAAAGTGAGCAGGTGAGAGAGGAGACTTGGAGAAGTGGGAGAAAACCAAGTGAACTTGACTGGGGACTCCAGCCAGAGGTTCCTTGGGTTTATATACACATAGGAATGTATGTACATGTTGTGACTGTATGTAACAATCTACTCTAGGGTAGGCATGGGCATAGAGTATGAGTCACGAACATGAGGAGTCCACATGGATCAACATGCACTAAACATGAGGTATCAAATAGAAGAGAAGCAAGGAACATAGCCATGTGTTACGCTTGTGTGAAATTATCCAGCAAGGTCAAAGGTTTGACAGCAAGTTCAGAACCAATGAAAGTGACTAGTCGAACGCACACTCTGAGGTGTAGTGCGAAGACATGAGAAGATCTCTCTAACTGCGATGGGCAGTCTCAAGGAGGCCAGACAACTACATGTAGATTGTGTAGAACTAGCTGAGGGGTAGTAATACAGACCCGGGGGATTTATATACTAGTAGCTATATGAGTATGACTAAGAATCGGCCAATGAGGTGTCATCTGTCATTACTACACTCTATACAGCATCTGGGAAGTGGGGAACACAAGGTGATGCGAGAGAATCACCTTGGGAGAAAAGGGTCCAGAAGAGAGATGGGCACATCAAGATCAAGGGGAAAGGTGGGGGGCATGGCAACGGTGGTTGAACCCATTGGTAGATGACTATCAGAAGACAACACTATATCGGATGCATATAACGAAGGAGGGGAAAAACTCATCAAGGTAGCTCGGCATATCCTTCTGCTGAAAGGAGTGGCATTTCTCATAACACCATGCACAGCACAGAGAGGAAAGGAAGGCTACACATGCACAGGATGAGTCATAGAAGATATTGTAAAGAGATAGAATGTTCCAGAAGGAAGATAAGATCATAGATGTGACTCACATGACCCGATAAGATAAGATAAGATTGAAAAAAGACATAGCATCATAAGTGTGAAAAGACATGCTGTAACACATAGCTTTTGTAGATGACTCACTCCAACTCATAGTGACTCATTGTGATTCATAGCATAGCTTCTCCAGCAGTATATAAACCCTTGTGCCCTGTACAACTATTCCTTAGCTAGTTCTATGCAATCTATGTGTTGTTATCTGGCCATCCACTTTCTTGCCTGTCATGATCTAAGTGAGACCTTCTCATGTCCTTGTGCTACATCTCAGAGTGCATGCTCATGTTAGTATCTTTGTGGATAAGCTTGCTGGGTAACTCTGTGCAAGTGTAACATCCAGGGACTTGGCTACTGAACATGAGCCCAGACATGACAAGTCTGGACCAGATGTACTCAAGGCCTGTCTGGACATAAGTAAATAAAGACTGGACTAACCTTGGACCATGCAGGACATGAAACAGATTGGACAATGATGCATGGTGACACTTGGGAGATCCTGAAACCCATCAAAAGAGCCTCTACAACTGTAGGGAGCTGAGTGCTCCTACACCTGATGTGGACTTAGCATCTGATGGTCCCCAGTCATTCACGTGATCTGGCATAGGTGAGCTATGATTTCAGTCCATGACAACTCTTCTCTCAACTTCTACTGCTCCTCAACCATCCACGATTCTTTCCAACCATGTCTGACTTTGACAACCTCATGTCTTTTTCTTCCCAGTCACAAGATATGCCTCTAGTGCATGCAAACAAAGCATTGAAGGTCACTGAAGAACAGATCGAGGTTCTCAGCCACACAATACCAGACAATAAGGAAGAATTGCATGAGGAGCAGCAAGACTGGATGAAGGAATGGTCAAAGGTGATGGTGCATGGTTACTTATTGCGCATGAATTGGTGTTGAAAGTTGGAATAGGTGGAGGTGAGTGCCTGCCTAGCCAGCCTGAAGGAGCTCGGCACTGAGCTGTTGCTCATAAACACCATGACAATGGTGCTTTGCAACTGCAATGGGTTCATGGAGAAATGGTGAGCTGAGATTGCTGAGGAAGACCAATGACGATGACAATAGGATGTTGCCAAATGAGTGCAAGTAAAGGCAGAGAAGGTGCAATGAGCAGCAGAAGAGCAGCAATGAGTGGTGGTGATGCAACAAGGTATGGGAAATCCAGGTGACAAGAGTGGAGCAGAGGACCACAGGTCCCTCTTCACAGGTAGCACAGGGGAATTGGTAGGAACTGGGTCTGGAGCACCTGGACCCTCAACATTAGAGACAAGTGGGATGACATGGTCATCAACTAGGCATAAGGTGAGTGCCTGTGCCCTACCAACATCTATGATACTGATGGGCTAAAGCATGCCCCACCTCTTTTCTTCCCGGATGCTGAGGATGAAGAAGTGCCCCCAACCAAGAAATCTACCTTGACAGTCTTTAAGCCCAGACTGAATGATGTCCAGCATGAGTCTCCATGTGTGGAGTGCAAGAAAGTTCAGTATGTGTGTTTCAGCAAAGAAAATACTGGGTGTGCACACTGTCACCACCTCAAGCTTGCATGCAGTAAGTCTCCAGGTTGTGGAAAGGTGGGTTGAGGAAAGGCAGTGACAAAGAAAAGGATGATGACAATGAAGCCAGTGGGAATAGTGAATGTGCCCTCAGCCTTGACAAAAGGCAAGGGCAAAGAACCTGGTACGTCTATTTTGATTTAATGCCTTGTCTGCTAACCATTGTGTAGTCTGGAAATGCTGGCCACATCAAAAACTGTGGCCAAACCTGCCTAAAGACATCATTGACATACAGGACTCTGAAGACGAAGACAGATCTGTGAGTGAGCAGGAGGAGCTGACATCAAAGAAGTTCATATTCGTCTGGAAGAACAAGAATGTGCCCTCAAGGGAGCAGATGGCCTATGTGGTTGTGGCCATGGAGACAACAGTCCAGTCCTTTCAAGCCACAATACAGAAGGAAATTGTAGGCCTCACAGCTGTCCAAGCCTCTGTCCAGAAACAGATCACAAGCTTGTCGGGATTGGTGATTGAATTGGGGAGTCAGATTGAGCAGATTGAGCTGATGAAGACTGCTATCAAGGACTTGTAGCCACACTCAGTAGGCTTCTCCTTGTGTTGTATACTTTCCATGTCTATGTGTATTCTTAAGCACATACAATTGTGTCTGTGTCTGGTCTGCATCCATGTGATCCCTAAGTACAAATTTTAAAAAATAGTAAGAAAAGGACTATGAAGGGAAATGAAAAGGAAAATGATTATACAACACCCAATTGTGAGGTACCCCTTGACTTGTTTTGTTGTTCAACTGCTGGACTTCTACACCTGTGTTGATAGCCCTGATCTAGAGGCTTCAAAAGAGGCTTTTAAGGAAAAAGCTTTGTTAGAAAAATGAAAATGATGTCCCATATACAAGATATCAAGGAGGTGCTTGATTGTAAGTGAGATTACCATAGGCAATATGTTTTGTTGTTTTGATGTTTTTTAGGGGATGAAACTGTGAGATGCTGGTCGAATCCTGGGGTGAAACAGAGATCTCCAGACTAAACCTAGGGTAGAAATGCAATACAATATACTTTTTGTGTATGGAGGCCTGCTAGTTGTGAATGACAGCAGTCTCTTCTTCCTCAACATCATTCTCCCCATCTTCCTCAGCATTGAACTTGTTGAGCTCATGGTCATCCAAACCAGTCAAGTCGGTGACTGGAATGACAACCTTCATCCTTGGAAAGTAGGGTAGCAATCGAAACGCAGTGTACCACAGCTTAGAGATTGTGCTGTCCAACTCTGCCAGCAGGTACGAGCCACTGGTAGTCTGGCAAAGGATCACCATTGGACTGAGATAGCATGACTTCATCTTCTGGTTTAACTCTTTCTCGATCTGGGAGTTCCAGACCAGAACAAGATCGCCAGGACAGTACTCATGATCATGAATCTGAGTCTTGAAGCGTGCTATAAACTGTTTGATAGATGCAAACCTGGATTGTAGTATGTGTTCATGCATGGAATTGATATCTTCCTGTCACTTTTGGAGCTGTGAGGCTTGCCAAGCGATCAAGGCTATTCTAGAGATGAGATCAGTATTTGAAGTGGAGACAAGAAATGTAGCCTCTGCAAGATCAAATGGGAATAAGGGTTCAATGCCATGAACCATGAAATATGGTGAAAGTCCAGTGGACTTTAAGATCATGACATGCTCTGCCTAGAATACAGAGTGAGCAGTTGATGTCCAGTGAACCTCTCCCCCCAGCATACTTTTGACAATGGCCTCCTGGACATCAAAGTGACACTGTTCAACCACACCATTCACCTGTGAGTTGTAAGGGGAGATCCAGATATGATGAATGCCATACCAAGCAGCAAGTGTTACAGTTTTTCCTTTTCTCCTCTTGATAAGTCCTCCTACTCTCGATCCTAATCACAATGACTACTGACAGTTTCTAGGATCCTTCTAGCATCAGGTCGAACCCCAAGGATACTGATGACCATTCCTGGATACCCGTCTTATCCCTTCACATTGTCATCCCTTCACATTGTCACCTCTTCACAATCATCACACCTTCTCCATCTCACTAAGATGGTAACCATGCATAGCCCTGCAGCCACCATCTTTTGATCCCTTGATCCCATCATTGATGTGGCGTATTGATACATCGTTCACCTTGGATACCAATGACTCACTCTGACTCGCTCTGACTCATTCTGACTCATCATGGCTATATGCACTGCTTGTCTCCACACTATATAGCCGAACCCGCTTTGTACCTTAGTTCCCCAGCTAGTTCTACACAATCTATGTGTAGTTTTCTGGCCTCCTTGAGACTGCTCACCACAGTTAGAGAGATCCTCTCATGTCTTTGCACTACACCTCCGAGTGTGCACTTGACTAGTTGCTTTCATCGGTTCAGACTTGTTGTCGAACCTTTGACCTTGCTGGATAACTCCACACAAGCGTAACAGCAAGGAGATCTAGCACTTGGACAAAAGCAGAACCATTGTCAGTAATGAGCTCTGAAGCAGCACTCCAGTGACAAAGAATATCCTCAAAAATAAAGGAAGAAATAGTGGACATGTTCTCTGACCACAACATACACCATTCCAGATATGCCATAAGAGTGCACTGAGCCTGGATGATGAAATGGTAGCTGCCAGAGCAAGGCATCAACATGGAATCAATGTGGACTTTGCAAAAAAGTCCACCAAAGACCAGGACCATAGGTGGAATATGGAATTTGCTGGTTTGGCAGATGTGGTATTTGTGACAAGTTTTGATGTACCATTTGACATCATTGACCAACATAGGCCACCAGAACCAGAGTAGCAAATGAGTCTGGACTGAAAAGATACCCTTGTGCCCAAGGCCATCATGTGTTACAAGAAATGCCACCCCATGGTCCTGTGCAAGACAAGAAGTGACCTTGATGAGTTTCTGTTCTCTATCTCAACATGATTGTTCTACCATTTATTCTGCTGATGAGCATATCCCATTCAGAGATTATCATCTTAACCCTTTTCCTCATTTCTCTTCTGATTGAGATTCCCCTATGCTTTTACTTGACAACAGGATGTGCCCATGATTCCTTATTTGAACACTCTTCTTCTCAGGTGATTCTCTCACATCACCTTGTGTCCCCTACCTTCCCAGTTACCACAGCAGTATGGTAATCATCCATGATTAATCTTCAGCCGATTCTTAGTCATGCTTGGTTCTTGCTCAGTATATAAACCCCTGTGTCATGTATTACTATTCTTTAGCTAGTTCTATGCAATCTACGTGTTGTTATCTGGCCATCCACTTCATTGCATGTTGTGATCTTAGTGAGACCCTCTCATGTCTTCATGCTACACCTCAGAGTGCATGCTAGTGTTAGTATCTTTGTGCACAAGCTTGCTGGGTAACACTACACAAGCATAACAAAAGAATTAGCTCTCTTCTTGCCCCTGCTTCTTAGCAGAAGGGCCTAGCTGACACCATGTTGAGATTTAGGGTCCCTCAGTCTTCTGATGAAGAAGATGAACTCCCCAGAGAACCTTCACCTCTCCCTCAGACAAGGAGAATTGCTGGAAGCTCACAACTTCCACCAAGTCCCTTTCCTCCACCTCAAAGACTTCACCGACCATCACAAGCCTCACCCACACCACCAGTAATCACCCTTCTGCCTTCTGAAGATTATTCCATAGAAAACCCAATCGAACATACCAGTTTCTCTACCCCAAATGAAGGAGAAGAATCCCCAATTGAGTACTCACCACCTCCTATTGAACCAATGTCTCACCATGCTGCTCACCCAACTGCTCCAGCCCTCCCAGCTCCTACTCCAGCAGTAGTCCAGCCTCCTCCTGCACCAACACAATCTGGCAAAAAGTCAGAAATCCAAACTGGATGTCTGGAGGATTTCAATGGGAAAGCTGCCAGTGCTAAGAGATGGTTCAGATCCATGAAAGCTTTCTTTATACTCAATGAAGGGGTTTATACCAAACTAGGACAGATCCTTATAGTCCTGAACAAGATGAAAACAGGTCTGGCTGCTACCTTTGCGGAAGGATGGTACCAAAAGATAGACGATGAAGCCAACAACCCTGGGACAGTCATTATATCATTCAAGGAGTTGGAAAAGGATTTCTTCACAACTTTCTCCCCAGGTGATGTCCAAGCTGAAGCATGATCCCAACTTTACACTTTAAAACAGGGTAGGGGAGGATTCCCCACTTTTTGTGCTCAGTTTGAGCTACTAGTTGCCAACACAGGCATGAGTCATCAGGATGTAATCCTGATCAATCTTCTAAGGGTCATGGTAAATGGAGATATAGTCAATCTCATGACCACAGTAGACCCCCCTCCATCCACATGGTAGAAATGGATGGAGAAGGCTGCCCAAGTTGATCAAGTAAGGACATGCACACAGATGTTGTGAACAGGACAGTCCCACCCCATGGATCAGGCTGGACACCATTGTGTTGCCAAGGACCCAAACACCATGGATGTAGACACCATTAGACTCACCCCTGTTGAGAGGGCTGAGCATATGAAGAATAACAAATGCTTCATCTGCCATTGAGTCAGATATTCCACTAGAAACCATAAAGGAGGCAGAGGGAATAGGCAGAGGGATAGGGGACAAACTATTAGGTGAGCCACTTTCTCATCCAATCGAACTCAGAATGCTTGGGTACAACACACAGACAATGAACCAGGACCATCCAACCTGGATTAGACTGTCTGAATGCAACAAGATGACAATGACCCTGTACAAGCATTCCTCTCTTCTCATAAGAACATCCCAAGGAAGGATATGGCAGAGATATTAAGAACCTGTTTTGATGAACCAGAAACCAAACAGGAAGAGACAGAGGAGAAGGGTCTTCAAACCCCTAACTCAGATTTTTAAAGGGGAGACATGTTTCAGTGTCACCATCTCCCCAGATCATTGCACCTGTAATAGTATCAGAACTCAGTGAATGAGCAATCAGGCTCTCCACTCAATTATACAAAACAGGAAAAATTGCTGAAACTGCTGCCCTTGTGGATAGCAGAGCAAGTAGTAACTTTGTCAGTAGGAAACTGGTCAAAGAAGGATGGACTACCTACAGGTTAAAAATCCCACTCAAAGCTCTTAATGCTGACAGATGTCAAAATACTGATGGACTCATATGAAAGAAAGTCAAGCTCTCTATCTATATGGGAATCCTGAAACTTCACAACCAGGAATTCTATGTTATCAACAGCAGAAAAGAGGACATCATCTTAGGAATACCATGGCTATGACTAGTAAACCCTGAGATTGATTGGGCTAAAGGGGAGATTTATCTACCTGAATCTATGAACAAGATATTGCACTCACAAGAACCCATTGAACAGTGATATCTTCTCCAATACCTCTCAATCGATCCAAAAGATCATATCAGAGTAGAGATGGTTAGAAAGATAACCATGTCCACAGAAATTGCCCAAGCCCAACAACCTGCCAAAGCAGCAGTAGTCCTCCCACTGGAGTTTGACGAGTTCAAAAGTGTCTTTTGTTACAGAATTTCTCATTTTCCTTCAAACTTGCCCATTGACATAAAACCACTGTCATTCCTAAAAAGCCAACAAGACAGACCGAAGATTAGACATCTCTTGCTAAGCATTCTCATCCACTAAAGACCCTTATGTTCACTCTCATCTCTTAGAAGAGATCTCTCCTTGATGCTTCATCTTTACAAGAGGACATTCCCCAGACAACATTTCCCCTTCCCCTATTTCACCTTATCCAGCAGCATTGCTCCCAACCATGACTCATCATGACTCATGCCATCACCATCACTGTGCATTCCTATGTCTGAACCTTGTTATGACTCAATCTGATTCATCATGACTCATCATGACTCATTAAGGCTTACACATACACAACATGTACTAGGATATATAAACCTTCAAGGATGTACTTGTATTCCTTAGCTAGTTCTATGCAATCTATGTGTTGTTATCTGGCCATCCACTTCATTGCTCAGTGTGATCTTAGTGAGACCCTCTTGTGTCTTCATGCTACACCTCAGAGTGCATGCTCATGTTAGTATCTTTGTGGATAAGCTTGCTGGGTAACTCTGCATAAGCATAACATCTTTGAAGAACCCCCCCTTGGCAAACTTCCCCATCCAGGAAGTATAACCATCACATCAACCTCAAAGACACATTTGTACTGAAAGTGGCAAAGATATACCCACTTAACCCTAAAGAATTGGAAGCCTGCAAAGCATTTGTCGATGAAAACTTAAAGAAAGGAACCATCATACCATCTCAATCCCCTCAGACATCACCTTTCTTTTTCATACCAAAGAAAGATGGAGGATTATGACCATGTCAAGATTACCAGTATGTCAATGAGCATACTATCAAGAACACCTATCCCCTACCAAGGATCTCCAAGCTTGTAGATCAGCTAAAGGATGCCACAATCTTCACCAAAATGGACATCTGATGGGGATATAACAATGTATTGATTGAATCAAAAGATTGTTGGAAAGCAGTGTTCATCACCCTGGTTGGACTCTTTGAACCCACAGTAATGTTTTTTGGACAAAGCAACTCTCCAGCTACATTTCAAGCCCTAATGAATCATGTCTTTGCTGACATGATTGCTGAAGGATGGCTGATCATATACATGGATGATCTTATCATTGCCTCTAAAGCCAGACCAATACACACAGAATGAAATGTGGGGAATCCTCCCCTTTCCTGTTTCAAAGCATAAAGTTGGGATCAGGATTCAGCTTGGGCATCACCTGGGAAGAAAGTGATGAAGAAGTCTTTTGAGTTCTTTGAAAGAGATATTGACTGTCCCTGGGTTGGTGTTATGCTTGTGTGGAGTTATCCAGCAAGGTCAAAGGTTCGACAGTGAGTCCAGAACCAATGAAAGCAACTAGTCGAGTGCACACTCAAAGTGTAGTGCGAAGACACACAGGAGGATCTCTCTAGCTGCAGCAAGCAGTCTTGAGGAGGCCAGACAACTACACGTAGATTGCATAGAACTAGCTAGGGAACATGATACGAACTGGGGTCGACTATATATTACAAGGACAGGCTGTGCGTACAGCCATAGATGAGTCATGGGTAACTAGGGTGACTGGTGCATCAATGTACAGCATCAAAGATGGGATCAAGGGATCAAAAGATGGTGGCTGCTAGGCTGTGCATGGTTACCATCACGGTGAGATGGTGAAGGTGTGATGTTGTGAAAGGATGACGATAAGAAGGGGTGACGATGGGTATCGGCTAAGCAAAAGACCTTAATGGTTTGTTGGTAGTCGCCATAGGCGAGATTGAGAATGGGAGGACTTATCAAAGGGAAGGAAAGGAAAAACTGTAACAATACCCCCTTTTGTTACACTGAACGCACGTTAAGTGTCGTTCAAGCAACCTGTGGAAGGGCGGACTCTCACGAAGAGGTCGCAGCATCCTATCCACCTAGGAGAACAAGGAGACAAAGGACTCGAGGGATACTCGAGGACTGAGGGTTTCAACGGGATGAAGGACTCAAGGGGTACTTGAGGACTGAGGAGCGACACAAGAGTGCGTATATTTGCATATGTAGTCTAGAGTAAAGAAAGTACTCGAGACTAACTAAAGGTATAAGTAACTAGTTGTGTGAGCAACTAAGTTATGGACAAGGTGGAAAGTGTAGTGACTACTCAGTAGTGAAGGTAGGGAAGGAAGTAGGAGCTACCGTAATAAGGGTTTCTAGTTATGAAGGTGAGAACTAAGTATTAGGAACAAGGTAAGAATGGAATGAGTACTTGTTCCGCGCGAATCACAGGTGGAAACTAGGGAGAATGGAGAAAAGAGGAAAAACTGTAACATTACCCCCTTTGTACACTTAAACTCCAGGTTTAAGCAATTACGAAAGACTTTCCTTTAAAAGGGTTGATTGACTGTGCTTCAGGGCAAGCAAAGGGGTCTAAAGAAGGCCTAAACGAAGGCACACAAAGAGGGTGCTGATAGGGCGACGGTAGGGGTGAGCAGGAGGTGAGAAGCGAGTGGGTGATGTAACGATCATGATAATCAGTGAATGATGATGACAAATGATGGAGATGACGTAAGACATGATGGCCGTGATGGTAACGATGGTGGAAGATGGTCAGGGATGACCAGGCAACGAGGTCCGAGTGAGACTAGAGTGGCGAGCGAGGAGGTCGTCCTGGGTTGAGGGCCAGGTCAGTCCATACCTCTCTGACTGTCCTTTGGAAGGCACGCAAGCCTAGCAAAAGAGAGGGCTCAGGATATGACGGCTAGGAGGATGTCACCGCTTTGTCGAGTGTGGTTTGGACAATGAGCTCGAGGGAGGGGGATGATTTTTGCAGCTTTGATGGAAAGCCCCGTCACCACGACAAGGTACTGCAAGGGCTACCGAACACAAGAAGGGTGTGGGCAGCTTGAGACGAGGGAGATAGGTTGGTTGTACTGGGGTGTTACGAAGGGTGGTGCAACGAACAGAAGTGGCAGAAATAGAAGAAGAGGGAGACGACTGGGGAGAAGTGGGGATGGACATGCTAGGTAAAGATCCAGTAGATGGAGAAGAAAGTGACGAGGAGAGCGATGAAACAGAGGGTTGCGAAGAGAGGAATGAAGGGGTGAAGGACTAAATACATTTTTCCAGGGTTAACGTAAGTGATGGTCTTTTTTATACTTAGATAAGAGAAGGGGGGCATGACGGAGATTGCTCTCGGGTTCCCAGGTATTTTCTGATGAGCCATAACCTTTCCATGTGGTCAGGTACTTGTAATGGCCAGGGGATCCCCGGTGTGCGAGGAGTGCTTTGACTTCGTATTCTTCTTCGTCGGCTATCAGTGTGGGCAGCGGTCTGGAAAACGAGGGACCATGTGCATCAGTCTGTTTAAAGGAAGAAAGCAGTGATGCATGGAAAACATCATGGATCCTCCATGTGGGAGGAAGGTGGAGTCGGTAAGTGAGTGGTGATAGGACCTGAGAGATCTCGAAGGGTCCATGCTGTTTGGGCGCGAGTTTCCTGGATGGGTAAGGGATGCGGAGATTAGTGGCTTTGAGCCAAACCTTGTCTCCTACTTTCCAGGGGGAGAACGAGCAAGTGGAATGTCGAGTCATGGCCAGACGAGCGAGGTCATGGGCTGCAAGGGCCTCTTCTCTGGCTTTGGCTAGGGAGGAGAGACGGTCTGTGAGCGCAGGAAGGAATGTTTTACCCAGGGCAGGGTAGGCTCGAGGGTCGTAACCAAGGA
>JBBPTT010001186.1:0-12193 GCA_038094175.1 Boletellus aff. lepidospora | reverse complement strand
TGATCAGAAGTAATGGAGGGATGGATGGATGAAAATAAGGGAGGCAGAGGTGAAAATGGGGGGGCGAGGGTTATATAGCCAATCCTGACGTTGGCCCGCCCGCGGCAGGCTACATGGTCAGGAGAGACCAAGTGATGTCTGCAATAGGAGGACACGCGGCCCTTGTCACTTCCGAACATTCCCGAGAACAGTACGTCGGAAGGCGACCAGACGTTAGGTAACCCCATCGGCCGATGGCAAATACCACCACAGCATGGCAAGCCTCCAGCGGCTAGTTATGCGATGGCAATTTCTCCTACATCAAGCCGCTCGCGGCCAAGCCACAAATCAGCGTCAACAACACCGACAAATGGGAGAGGCGCCTGGCTGGCTGGCACCTGCATTTTGGGATCCCGTTGTAGATGACGTGTTAAGCCCGATCGAATCCTGAATGTAAACGTTGCACACCGTCTGGATCAGGATTCGGGGATAGTCAAGAGCTCACGACGATGTGGCTGCAACACCTGGCTTGTGCATTTGGCTTGCCTCATGAAACAGATGAGTCGACAGGAACATTGGCTAACCAAAGAACAGGTGCGTGGACCTACCGCAGCAACCAGTCCGGATGTCAATGACCAGAAAGTCACGAAACTGCGAATCCTGAATCCCGTATTTGTTACCGGAACACGGAGAGTGATACACTCGGCTCGTGCCATTCCTCGATGCGCCTGTGGGAATTGAACCTGTCTCATAATTGTTAGTAAACGAATGTCCCTCCAAGCCGATTCGACAACCTCTGTGCATACTCTTGTGGTCCCAATGTAACCAGGTTCGCCGATCTGTCAATCTGGTCAAAGTCCCGGGCTAGAAAGATCTGCTCAGAGACGATCCGACGCCCATCAAAGATTCGCGACTATACTTGGTTTTGCGACGAAGCTTTGGTCACTCGGCTTCCTTACAAAGCGTGCGGTGGAAAGAGTCTCCGAGAGGGTAGTCCAACGTACCACGTCCTTCCTGACCCTAGCCTCGCGCCATTCCTCGACGAGATTGGATACGCACGTCACCCGCGCCAAGTACTAATGTGCATCTCGCTGCGTGGTCACTTGCCGCCCTTGTCCAAGCTGACGAACAGCCGCCACAGGGCGGACTGCGTGTCGGGACATGAAATGTCACTTTGAACCAACCCTCACCTGGGCACGTTCTGCCCGACGGTGACCAGCTGGTCGCATTCGCTCACCTCTCATGCGCGCTGACGAGACGTCCGAGGACAAGACCTCACTGCCAATCAGATCCGCCACCCTGAATGTCTCCCGCAGTCGGGGGTGCACCGGGCACCGCAATCGATCGTCTCCTCGTCCAATGGTCGGTCTTGAAGGGTCCATTGAATTGCCAAGTCAAATGGTCGACAACAGCGAGCGGTCGCCATCAGAGAGATCCTCCTCGTGGTGAACACACGCACACCACACGGTAACGTACGTTACGCCTGGTACCAACGTTTTTGCTTCGGAGCCGCAGCTTCATTTTTCGTTTCACGCAGGTTTCATCAAACGATTATTAGAGGGGTAATTAGCAGCGCCTCCCGTAGTATTGGGAAATGAGTCGGACCCGGTGCAATGCCAAGCATGTCCGTAACCTCCCCGTTGCACTCGCGTCGGGAGGAGGCTCTTCGCAGTCGCGGAAATGTGAAGAACGATCAGATTCGTGAAATGTCGAGCCAACTGTTGGACGAGGCAATGCCCCGAGCAACGTCATCCGCTGAAGCCATCAGATATCCTCGATCTTCGATCCTCGCCGTCTGCCACAGCCTACGCTGGCGTTACATTAGCGACACCGCACCAGACCGGTGCATGGATCATCGATCAACCCCTAGGCGGTATTGCTTGTATCCCCAGTTCCGCTTTGGATTCTAATCTTAGTCCCCAGTTCATCGCAAAGACCGTTGATGTGATATATATATCGTCGGGTGCAGTCAATAAATAATTCACAAGACTGTACCAAGCAAAACGTGCTGAACGCGAACTCAAAGGGCCAATAAAACTAACCCACGTGTGCGCACACGACTCGAGTGCCACAGGCTGCAAATTTACAGCATCCCGATGAACGGCATGATGAACGAGACGCCAAGTTACCTCGCAGTTACATCTCTTTTCGAGCTGTGTCCGCGAGTATCACCTCGCTCTCGATGATTATCCGTCCCGAGCCCTTCAGACGTTCAATCAGCACATCGCCAAACGCAGTCATGGGTGTCAACACCCCGCCACGCTTGGCAAATGCTGGGAGATGGTCTGCCTCTAACACGAGAGATAAGGCACATTCCGCGATCATGACTGTAAACAATGCGTCAGTAAACTTGGCACGTTCTTCCGGGTACAAATCGACATGGTGCTTACTTGACGATAGCAAGTACCCTGGCTCTCCTTTACCGCGCAATATCGTCCGTATAGTAGTCGTCTTCCCCTCGGCGTTTGGCAGAGAGGTCGTTATATTTGTGACATTGAGCGCACCCGATTCAAGTTGCCTACAGTCCGCTATAATCAGATCAAATCATTCCTGCCAGCGGCGATGGTACATACTCGTCAGTAGGACCATCACCCGATTGTGGCATGAGCCTACGGGCTATCCACCGAGCCTGAAGCATAAAGATATCAGGCGTTGGGTTCAGATGGGTGAACATGACAGGACCTACGGGGGGAAATAGCTTCATGGCTGTTCCCACGGTGAGGAGAAACAGCACTACGAGAAACGAATGGAGGCGACTTGGCAGCGCCAGGAATTCCTCGTACTTGAACTGCGGACCATAGGACGACCCCGTCGCATCCTCGCGTTGACCATCCGACGGAGCCAATACAAGTTTGGGGTTCCGCGTCGCAAGTTCGAACAAGCCCCATGAGCGCTGCACGACCTGGAGGTTCACGATTGCCATCAGATACAAAGCCCCCTGGATTGGTGGATTTGAAATTGGAAGCGAGTAGAACGCCCTTGGCCGTGGACCCTTCGCGCCGCGAACTGAGGAGCGGATCAGCATCGCGTGTCCGTTCCATCAAGCAACAGCGTACTCGGGCTCAGCGCAAAGTCTTTTCTTGATGCGTCAAGCTTGCTCTTCGGAACATGTTCCAGGTAGGAGAGGATGGACGAGAACGTTCCCCCCGATATCCCCGTGCCGCGCAACTTCCATGCTGAGGTCGACATGTCCACCGTAGTCGAGGACCCGGCAAACGCTTTGAGTGTTTTGTTGCCCAAGTACGCAAGGATGTCGGAGGGAATAGAGTCGAGTCCGGCGCAAGGGACGATCACCGAACCTGAACAGCTGGCGGCATAGTCGAACCTATGTGGGTTAGCTTAGGTACTGCAAATGGGCGGAGACTGCATGGCACTTGCTCGCAAATGACATCCCTGACCCAGGGTGCCTCGCCCGTGAGGTCGACGTAGTGCCTGCTGTGGCGCACACACGCCCTGACGACAGGTGTTCCGAAACGCCAATATGGCCCGACGGCGTTGATGACGACGCGCGCATGCCGCACGACTGCGTCAACGTCATCCGCGTCTGTAACGTCCGCCACGAATAACGGAACGTCAGTGAGGTTGCCGAGGTCGTGGACGAGGGCCTTGAGCTTGGAATCGGAGCGCGCAGCCAGACCAAAGGAGAATGCCGTTCGCTCAGGGTGTGCAGCCAGGTAACGCGCAATCAAGCGACCGGTGTAGCCTTGATGGTGAAAAAAAGGCCATTAGCACGAGAACGAGCAGGACGAGAGTGTTGAATTACCCGTCGCACCGAGGAGCAAGATATCGATCATGGACGTTCAACGTTGGAAGGTGTACAGCCGAAACGCCACGACGCGGTTGCATGCACTGTGGTACGTGCACCAGTAGACCCTCGTGGCCTGCGCATGTTGGACAAAACCTGGATGCGATACGCATGTAACCTAATCTTTTTACACAGATAGCGATGTGAAGATACAGGCAACTGCAAGGTCGAACGGTGCGAGGCTGCGAAAGCTACCTGAGAGTCTATCCGTCAAACATGCTGCCGTCCATTCTGATCCCCATGTTCTGTTTCACCTCCATCCCCAAGCGCTTCATTCGTCCGATCTGTGGATCCGGTTCTAGACAAACGCGCTGATTTAGAGAAGAAAGTACATACCTCGACTCTCTCGTTCTGCACCTTACGCAACTCCATCAGTTGTTCCCGAGACATATAGCTCTCTTGATCGGCACTGGATTTCTTGTGTCTCGTGGCGTGTGCTTTCATATCCGCCGCAGCATCGTACGTGTCTTCTGGGGGAGGAACAAATTCGCCCGACCTCAGAGAAGACATTCGCCGTTCGTATGCTTCCATGTGATAGTACTTTTCGTGGGGCAGGGTGGCTAACAGTCCTTACACATCACCGACGCGCACGCAGAGAACAGAGTCGTACCTGTATTGTAATCTTCTACGAATACGGCAAATTCCTTTCGCTCCTGGTCTCTCGACAGCGACTCTGGGTTGAGTTTACGTTCTTCTAGGAGCCAAGTCCTGAATTCCTGCGTCATGTTGTAGAAACTGGCGGGGGTGTGTCAGCCCATGGGTCTCTGAAGAAGACTTGCACGAGATCTCACTCGGAGTCGCTAATGATGCCATATTTTCCCCAGCGAGCACTTGAGCTCCCGGTCCCGTGCTTTTTCTTCTGAAAAGTTGGTCAGTGTCAAGAGGCAGATGTGGATGGATGAAATGTTGCCTTTTTTTCCTTCTTCTCCTTCCGCCTGCGCTCCTTTTCTTCATGGGTACGATGTTTTTTCTTCTTGTGCCGCTTATGGTCAGACTCTGAGTCCGAATCCGACGAGCTGGTCGGGGGAGATCGAGATCTTTTTCGGCTTTCCTTCCTGCTCGTGTGGTTGTGTTTCTCTCTTGACCGAGAGCGGCGACTTGGTTCGCGGGAGCGCGAGCGCGAATAAGATCTGGGTCTTCTGGAGACAGGTCCACGGGAGGTTGATCGAGACCTGGGGCGCCTTCGAGGAGAAGGCGTGCGGGAGCGAGAGCGATACCGTCGAGTTCGTGTTGATTGGTTCTCGTCATCGCGTTCAGGTCGCCTGGAAACCTCATGTCTGTGCGACCGTCGGTCGCGTGGTTCGTGCCTGTTTCTGCCGTCCGTCTGCGGGTAGAGATCCGGGCTACGAGTTCTACCGCGGTGACGTACGGACGACATTGAAGACCTAGCACAGTCCAGTGTGTGGGTCGTGCCAGGGAACACCGTCGTTTGAAATCGGGCGCACTATGAGAGGCGTGCCAGCAAACCGACTGGCGAGATGGTTGTTTGGATCGGAAGCCTTTGGTAAACAAACACATTCATGTCTGATCCACCTCAACACCGCGTACGTAGCCGATGGGCCAACATTTCAATAACCATCATGTGCCTCTGCCTCACCAACCATATTTGATGCGCAATATCCGCACCGTTGCAAACGCACAGCACCGCTAGCGGTATGCCTCTCCACGAGTCCGTCTGAATGCTCATGAGCGCCCTCGCAGCCGGCCACAAGTTTTCCTCGTCGCTGCGGCGTCCACGCCCAAAGCCGCCCCCTGTAAGGATTAGGCGGCTCTTTGGCGGGGCGGAACACTCTGGCGGCTCGCTCGACCACCTCGCACCAATCCATGGCAAAGTCCGACGCCAATCCAGTTTGGCCAGTGCTTCTCAACGTTCATATGGCCACTAGACGATCGTAATGAAACTTCATGCAATTTCCACCTCGTACCATTCTCCTTCGTTACCAACTATTTCCGTTTTTGTCACTGATTCTCTTCGGTGTCATGGCCTTGCTTCGTCCTCGCTCGTCAGGCGTCGACTAAATCTGCTCAGGCTCATGGCGTGTATATCGCCTGGCGTGCATGCCTCAGACCTCATCAGCTATTCCCGAAATGCACTGCATCCAACTCAAGTTGCGCCATCACACGCGTCTTGATAAGTCTCCGCGATTGCGGTTAATATGTAATATGACCCCGTGGTAAGAGGGTGACCCGTGATCGCGGCGGATGTCATGCGCCATGTATTCATGATCGATTAACCTGCCGCCCTCTCCGCTAGAGCGATGAAGCTGCATACTTCATGACCACGACTCCTTGTCGTCATCGCCATTCGCCGAGCGGTGCATTTGTTGACGAACATGATCTCATTCTCCACAGCAACGGCGCCAACACCGAGGTTTTATATTACCCAGTCGACGGTTCATATTTCCCCGCCAAAGAAGCGTCCAAATCAACCTTCTTCCGATATGTATCCCTATGATTTGCATCCCTTCCACAATTTCCAGCCCTCTGTGGTCGGGTTCGTCCACCCCGCTTCCAGGTCGGCCTGCTACCTTCATCGAGGCAGGCGCTTGCTCACAGTCTGCATGCTTTAGCGTCTGCTACGACTCCCCCCCTCCCCAAGAATCCCCGTTGGGCTATGTCTTTCCGGCAGTATCTCAGCATTCGTATGCGTCACGTTCCCATGATGGCCATCCATCCCAGGCGCCTCGCAGTCCCCGGACGAAATCCTCCCGATCTCACTCCCACCTTGGAGGCACATCCGCCCGGGTTCCTTTATCTCTGTCTAGTCATCCGTATCAGCAGGCCAAGCTGCACCATCGCGCATCTGCCGAGCACCAGGAATGGGATCCACCGACCTTCCCGACTGCTCCGGCCCCACCACTGGGTGCGATTGCACCCTTTAATGTGGTCATCGGCAATCCTTCATCTGCCTTTTGCCAAAATTCTGACCAACTCCCTCTATTGGCGCTGGAATACGCGACGACGGTCTCTGGCTCAACGTCGCAATACAACATCGTGGTCCCCACCGCGAACCAAAATTTGCTACCATTCGCTAGTGGTCCTACGGTTACCGTGGAGACATATCTATCCAATGGGCCTATATCGCCGCCGACTCCAGTCGACCAAGCGGATGTCGAGTATGCGCAAGACCGCTATGGCGGAAAGCGCTGCTTTTACCAATGCCAATTTGACCTCTCAGGAAGCCCATGCAATAAGTGGATCGTTGGTGACAGAACCCGGGTACTCCGACACCTTCGAAACCACCACCATCTCCAAACAGGACCCGCCGCGCCTGCGCGTTGTCGTTGGGACAAGTGCACTCACACCCGGCCGATGAAACAGGAGAACCTCTCCCGCCATGTTGTGATGCATCTGGGCGTGAAGTGGAAATGTCCCCATTGTCGGCGTTTATTCTCGCGTGACGATGCTGTGCATCGACATATCGAACGCATGGTTCCAGGCATGAACGTTACGGACGCCGAGGTGGTTCCAGGCCGCGGGGCACGGGCTCTAGATGAATCGCCTTGTATTTCATAGACACTGGCTGGGTCCCTCGCTGCGGTGCTGCTGGACTCTAGGGGCCTCTTCAATTTGTCAAATATGTAGCAACAAGTCCTCACCATGATACCCGATTCTCGACAGATCTGGTAGCTTATGTGTAGCTCTCTTAGATAGGCGTTTGGCTTATACGATGGCGTTCCCTCGCAGGCTCTGGTGGTCAAGCGCCGGCTTGTGTGAACGTGTCGGATTTCGGAAATGGCGTCGGGACGAGAACAGCCATTCCCGTAATGGAAATATATTCCCACATGCACCCTTGCGCTGCCATGAGCCGCAACCGACCGCACATTCGCACCCGCTGGTGAGTTTGCCCATTTTCTCCCTGAGAACCTTGTTGCGTATCTGACAGTCGTATCAGGACATTATTAGCTCTGGGGGAACAATGTCCCCCTCGCGGCGAAATTTCCCAGCCTCGGGTAAACGGCCGTTGCACTCGTCGAACACCATGGAGTTGTCAACGGCCCCAGGAGCTTCAGTCGTCTCGACGTCGGGTCACTCGAGGCTCATCTCCATGTCTTCCATGGGCCACGCAGCACCAGACCGCGTCCCTTCTCCTCCAGCCTCGAGCTACTTTTCCTCCTTTGCGGACACGGAGTCTGGAGAACCACAGCCCACGCCGGGCGCGAAGCATCACTTTTCGTACAGCACCACTCTCAGGAGACACTCTGTAGAGTCGATGGGCCTTGTCCCACCGAAGCTGTCAGACATCGTGCCTGTGGCTGCCGCCGAGGGGCTTTTGCAAAGTGTACTCAGGACGGTGACGGGGCGGCGTTCAAGGGACGACGCTCCCGAAGGCGGCTACTCGCTTGTCAATGGTCGCTCGGGCTCTCCTTACCGGAGCCGCGAGGAGAAACGAGATACACCTTCTGAACGGTTTGCCCACTGGACTGTCGAGGTATGTCTTGGCCTCGTCTTTTTTTCCTTGATCTATTCTGTGGGGTTGGTCCCACGGAGCTACGTGGCACGCTCGTCGCCGTTTGCAGTGCAGAATTTCCATGTAGAAAACCAGGGGCGCGGCCACTATCCAAAGCCCACTCTTCGTCCGCTCGCGACTTGGCGATCCGACAGTTTCCTTGTTTGGAACTCGCTGACCCGGGTTTTGCTTTTGGCGGCAGGATACCGTTGCGTACTTCCAGTCGTCTATCGCTGCCGGTCTGTCGACGGCCGTCGTCCCTTCGCTGCAGAACGTACACGGGTACAACGAGTTCTCCGTATCGGCACCCGAACCGATCCTCCTCAAGTTTGCGAAAACGATCTATGAAAGCCCACTTATTTTACTCCTTTGTGGGAGTGCGGTGATTAGTGCGATTGTGGGAAACGTCGACGACGCCGTCAGCATCACGATTGCCGTCGCGATCGTCCTAACGGGTAACCAGATCGATTCCGTATCTTGGCCCGCCCATCTGACCCACCGCTCCATCAGTCGGTTTCATACAGGAGCAGCGATCAGAAAAGAGCCTCGAGGCATTGAATAAGCTCGTACCTCATCACTGTCACGTCATTCGGTACGGGCCGCGTCTGCATTTTATCTCGATGTCTCACCCGCTGTGCCAACAGTGATCAGCAGAAAATACACATCCTCGCAAACGAGCTCGTTCCTGGAGACATCGTAACGCTGTCGACGGGTGATCGTGTTCCTGCAGATATTCGCATCGTGTCCTCTGTCGACCTCGAGATCGATGAGAGCAGTCTGACCGGTGAAACGATCGCGCGTCCAAAGGACCACAAGGTGTGCAATACGGACGACCATAGTAGCAGTGCTTTCTCCAACGGATCGGGGTCGGGTGAAGTGGCTGCACTCGCCGAACGGTCCTGCGTCGCATACATGGGCACGTTGGTGAGGAATGGTAAGCCTGCTCTGGAGTCTCGCTTTACTTTAACCAAGTCGGCCCCGAATACAAGGACATGGAACTGGGATCGTCATCGCCACCGGTTGCCAGACGGAGTTTGGTATCATCTTTTCGATGATGCAGGACGTGCGTTCTCTGTATGCTATCTCGTGACCAAGTTGATCATGTACGTCTTGCGATTGCAGGTTGACGAGAAGCGGACGCCGCTTCAGCTGAGCATGGACGAACTGGCGCGCAAACTATCCCTCCTGTCTTTTGGTGTCATTGGATTTATCTGTTTGATTGGAATTTTACAACAGCGTCCCTGGCTGGACATGTTCACTATCGGAGGTAAGTGCCGACGGCTGTGGGGAGTCTTTGCCTTATGGTTTCGATTCCAGTCTCTCTTGCGGTCGCTGCGATACCCGAAGGATTGCCAATCGTGACGACGGTTACCCTTGCCCTCGGAGTCATGCGGATGTCGAAACGCAAGGCCATAGTGAAAAAGCTACATTCGGTGGAAGCGTTGGGTTCGGTTTCTGTCATATGCTCTGACAAGACAGGAAAGGGTCTTTTGGGTTTCGTGATGACGTCTCACCGCGGCTGACTTGACGTGCAGGGACATTGACAAAGAACGAGCAGACGGTGACCGAGATCTACGTTGTTGACGAAAACTTGCACGTCGATGGTCTGCAGTCCGCTGTCTCAGCCTCGCCGGCGGTTCGGAGGACGCTGGAGATTGGTTCCTTGTGTAACAATGCTGTGTTGTCGCAACAGGGAGATGGTCTCTACATTGGCCAGTCTACCGACGTGGCCTTGCTGAACGTCCTTCCTGCATTCGGTTTGGTCGATCAACGCGATGTACGTCAATCCAGTTTAACGTGTCCCTCGACCAACGTGATTCCAGGTCTTTACTCGACTGTCTGAACAATCTTTCAACTCGGAGCGAAAGTATATGGCCGTCAGCGGCGTGTACACTCACCCCAACACCTCCCACAACGGGACGTCGCGTGAAATCTATTATATCAAGGGTGCCATCGAGGCAGTCATCGACCGCTGCAAATTTTACTACGTATCTGACAGTTCTACGCCGGCTCTCGATTCCAACACTCGCAGCGTCATTCTTTCTAATGCGCAGGCGGCGGCATCGAAAGGACTTCGAGTCCTCGCAATGGCATATGGCTATGGCTCCGCGGATCCCCCCAAGCCAGACCCACCCGCCTACCGACATTCCCAGAGTGCATCACAAACGAGGCCACCTTCGCCGGACGCCGAGAACAACAATCTCGTTTTCGCGGGTTTCCAAGCGATGCTTGATCCCCCGAGGAAGGGCGTTGCGGACGCTATCGGGCTCCTCCAATCGGGTGGGGTGCAGGTGATCATGATTACCGGGGATGCAGAACCGACCGCGCTCGCTATCGCACAAGAGCTCGGGCTTCGCGTCGGACGGCGGTCGAACGCGGGCTCTTCTTCCGCCCGGTATTGTCTGACGGGCAAAGAGATTGATCGGATGACCAAGACTCAGCTCGTTGAATGCGTGGGGGGCGTCAGCGTGTTTGCGCGCACGACCCCACGTCACAAGATGGCGATCGTGGAGGCCTTTCAAGCTCGTGGAGCTGTTGTCGCCATGACTGGAGACGGAGGTGAGTCTCGACTCGGTCGCCGTCCTGACGTGTCGTCCAACCCTCCATATGTTAGTCAATGACGCACCGGCACTCAAGATGGCCGACATTGGCGTGTCTATGGGCAAGAGTGGGACGGACGTGGCCAAGGAAGCGGCCGATATGATCCTCGTCGATGACAACTTCAGTACTATTCTTCCTGCTGTCGAAGAAGGTGGGGCCCAAGTCGCTTCTTTGACAGCCTTTAACGATCGACATCGACGACCACAGGGAAATCTATCTTCCACAACATTCAAAACTTTTTGTGTTTCCAGCTCAGTACTGCCACGGCAGCGCTCTCGTTGATCACGCTGAGCACATGTCTTGGATACAGCAATCCACTCAACGCCATACAAATCCTATTTATCAACATTCTCATGGACGGTGAGTAGGTGTTTCTGATGGCACTCCCTGTTTCCGATGAGCGTTGCTCGACAGGACCGCCGAGTCAGTCGCTGGGCGTGGATCCAGTTGACCCGGTCGTCATGCGGAGACCACCGCGCAGAAAGAACGAGCCGATCATCACCCGACGGTTCTTGTGTCGCATGCTCTTCTCGGCGTCCACGATCGTCGCCGGTACTTTATTCATCTATTATATTGCGTTGGCCGAGGACAGCCAGATGTCGCGGAGGGAACAGACTATGGTGCGTCGCGCCGCGGTTCTCCGCTCGTTAGCTGACGGACCTCCTCCGCCCGAACGACAGACGTTTGCCTGCTTTGTGTTGCTCGATCTCGTGTGCGCCATCCAGAACCGCGGACTGGGTTGTGGACTGTTGCAAAACAGGATGCTCGTCTCGACCGTGTCGGTCTCGTTGCTGGTGTTGCTCGCGCTGGTCTACGTGCCGTTCGTGCAGACGGTGTTCCAGACGGAGGCGCTTGGGAGCAGGGACCTGACGACGCTCGTGATGCTGGGTGCCGCGTCATTTCTGCTGCACGAGGGGCGGAGACGTTACGAGCGCTCGTTGGACGCGGAATTGACGTACAGTGTGACCATGGACGAAATAGCATGACGGGCATGGTTTCGTTCCCTTGTAGTTGTCCCGTCGAGGCGTGCTTCACCATACGCGCCGACCCCAAACGCCGCTGCTCTCAGAGGCATACGCATGGGTGTACTGTGGAGATGATATCGCAGGTGGTATATATACACATATATATGGCATGTCTCGCAAGAACGTGCGTCCCCCAAAGCCTAGCTCCGCGGGAGTCGAACGACGCGGGGGACGAAGGCGGGCGGGATGGCGAGGGCGGGCTGGTCCACGGGCGGTGGCTTGGTGCCTCGGGCGACGAGCGACTGGGCATAGCATTCGACCCGGAGTTCCTAAGAGCGAGCGCGTCAGCCCGTCTTCTTCTCAGCGCGCGGCGTCGACGCACCTCGAAGCTCC
>JBBPTT010001185.1:0-12207 GCA_038094175.1 Boletellus aff. lepidospora | reverse complement strand
CAGTCTCGTGGAGGCCAGATAACTACACGTAGATTGCGTAGAACTAGCTAGGGAACAAGATACAGATTGGGGTCGACTTTATAGTACAGGGATAGGCTATGCGTACAGCCCGTGATGAGTCAGGATGAGTCATGGGTAACCAAGGTGAATGATGTATCAATGCGCAGCATCGGAGATGGGATCAGGAGATCAAAAGATGGTGGCTGCCAGGCTGTGCGTGGTTACCATCATAGTGAGATGGTGAAGATGTGAAGAGGTGACGATGTGAAGGGGTGACGATGGTCGTTAGTGGAACAGACATTCCGTGTCTATTGGTCTTGACTGGAATGAAAGAATCCTAATAGTCCATCGGTAGTTAACGTGGTTGAGGTCGAAGGTGGGAGGACTTATCAAGGAGGAAAAAGGAAAAACTGTAACAATACCCCCTTTGTACATTGGAGATTCCAGCTCCAAGACTTTTGTCCTCAATAGTTTCTTCGTTGGTATTGGTGAGGGGACTTTACTAGGGAAACCTTGTCGAGAAAGGCGGACGGATGTAAGTTTCGATAGGCCGAAAGAATTTCATGAGCATTGGAAAGGTTGGCGGCTGGTTCCCAGGTATTTTCTGCTGATGAATATCCTTTCCACTTGACCAGGTATTTTCTTCGTCCAGCATGTCCTCTATGCGCGAGGATGGCTTCTACCTCATACTCTTCTTCTCCTTCAATGGTGTCAGGTGGGGGTCGGAGGAAATTGGGTCCATGTTCCGGGGTTTCAACAAACCGGGTGAGGAGAGAGGCGTGAAAAACGGGGTGTATTTTCCAGGAAGGAGGGAGACGTAATTGGTAATTTACCGAGGAGATGACTTTTCGATTTCAAAGGGGCCTTCTCGTTTTGGGGCGAGTTTTCAGGAGGGATAAGGGATTTGTAGGTTCTTTCCTTCAAGCCAAACCTTATCACCGACTTTGAATGGGGAGAACGTCTTCCATCCCCGTTCCTTGAGCTGTTGTTGAGCGTTAACATGAGCGGCCTTGGCTTCTTCTCTTGCTTTGTCCAAAATGGAGAGTCTGGATTCTAGTGCAGGGAGGAAAGTCTTGCCGATTGGTGGGTATGCTCGTGGTTCATAACCCATCATTAGAGAGAACGGGGTTTGTTTTGTAACTGAATGTGTGGCGGAATTATGAGTGAATTCGGCCATAGGGAGTAAATCATGCCACTTAGCAGGATTTCCATCACAAAATATCCGAAGATATGTTTCCAATTCTTGATTTACGTGTTCAGTTTCTCCATCCATTTGTGGATGATACGCGGTGGATAGGGTGAGGTTGTATTTCAATAGCCGTGCCAGTTCTTGGGCAAAGGCTGAGGCGAATTGCGGGCCTCTATCTGAAATGCATCGATCGTGTAGTCCAAACCTAGGGAAAATATGCTTGAAAAAGAGGGCTGCTACTCCTGCAGCATCGATCGTTTTATGACAAGGGAGGAAAATTACCCCCTTTGTAAGCCCATGGTCGACCACGACCAAAACAGAGTCAAACCCGGCCGATATGGGAAGGCCAGTGATCAAATCCATGGAAATATTCTGGAAAGGGCAGGTGGATTCCATCGCATTGGGAATCACCGGTGGTGTTGTGGAATGCATATTAACCTTGTGCGATTGACAAACTGCACATCCTTTGATAAACCGGCAAACAAAGGTAGACAGGCCAGGCCACCAATAATCCCGTTGGAGGAGGGAAAGAGTTCTGAAGTATCCGCCATGTCCTCCTGCATCAGATTCATGGATCTCAGTGACCAATTTATGCTGCTGTGATTCAGGAATATAAAGACGTCCCTTGTAGTATAGCATTTCATCTAACCATCTCCAATCTTCAGGGGAGGCACAAGGAAAAAGGGAAGAGCCTTTCTCCAAAGCCGAGATTGCTTCCAGGGCTACTGGGTCTTCTTTGGTGGAATGAACGATCTTTTCTCAGAGTTCCATGTTACGCTTGCGTGGAGTTTATCCAACAAGGTCAAAGGTTCGACAACAAGTCCAGAACCAATGAAAGCAACTAGTCGAGCGCACACTCAAGTGTAGTGCGAGGACACTCAGAAGGATCTCTCTAACTGTGATGAGCAGTCTCGAGGAGGCCAGAAAACTACACGTAGATTGCGTAGAACTAGCTAGAGAACGATGGTACATGGCCGAGGGTTTATATACAAAGGACTGTACAGCTATGACAAAGAATCGGCCGTGATGGTGTCATCTATGCTTAGTATTTCTAGGTACAGTATCTGGGATGGGGGAACACGAGGTGATGCGAGAGAATCACCTTGGGAGAAAAGGGTCCATAAGGGGAACGGGCGCATCACGATCAAAAGAAAAAGGGGGTGGCATAGTGATATGGGAGGATCCCACCGATAAGTGGTTATCTAAAGAGACAGTAATATCGGTCGCATAATCAAAAGGTGAAAGAAAACTTATCAGCGATACTCCATGACGTCGGGGTCTAACCGCGGTTGCATTTCTCGTAACAATACCTCCAAAGTAGATCGGAGGCCCCAGCTCCGACTTCCTTATTTCCTGGGGAATGTGCCAGGTGGAATTAGGCTGCACTTCCATCGGAAGAGGGAGAGGCATTCCGATTCTGCAGGCAAGCTTCCACAGGGTGCGCCACACTATGACAGATTCGGCAACGACGCTCTGGACAGTTGTATTGGGCGTGACTGGGCGCCGATACCCTGCAAATTGGGCAGGTGTAGTCTGGGCAATTCGGGTGATAATGTCCACTGTCTCCGCATGTGTAACAGTGGGGGGTGTGAGTCGATCCAGTAGGGATTCGAGTGACAAAGTCGATGAGAGAATTGATGAGTGGCTGAAGGAGTCGATTGTCTGCGTCTCTATGGGCAGCTGCTCGTCGAGCCCTAGATCTAACTCTGGGAGGTGGAACGGGGAGTGGATCGTCTCGCTCGGGGAAGGGAGTGCCCGTTCGGTGAGTGGTGGGAGTGAACTCGCCTCTTGCCACATCCTCAGATAGTGAGGTGGAAGGGCGCGAGCTGGGGAGCATAGCCACGACGGGATCGGGGCGAGAAAATGCGGATTCTTCCGTGCCGTCACCGTGTAGTCACCCCAGTGCAAGTGGATGGGTGATGAATCCGGGGTTAAGAAAGTCCCTAACCTGTGATGGAGAGAGAGTCTGTAGGATGGGCCATACAAGCTCGTGCATGGGTTGGGCAGGAAGTAGATGGATGATAGTGATCATCCCGTGTCTGATGATCAGTTCCAAAATATAATCTCTCATTCGGAATAAAGCGAGGCGAGAGAGAGCGAATGGCGCTGCGACCATAGAGTCGCTAGGAAGATGTTCGGTCTGTTGTGCGAACACGTGGTAGCGGTGGTAAAGGTTAAGGAGGAGGGGAAGGAATTCGTGATGATCAAACTCTGAAATCGTATTGATGAGTAGGACCTGGTGTACGTCCTGAAAAATCTTTTCCAAGACCTCCCATAGATGTTGTTTGGATAGACGATGAAGCTGATAAATTTCGGCGTAGGCCAATTCTTTGCGGTGATCCTTTCAATAGGTCTCAAGCGGATCAGTCAAAACCGAGGGAGTGGGTATGAGATGGATTGGTTGGGTCATGATGGAGGTTGGGGGTTCTACTCTATCTTGGGTCCGCCCATCTCCTATTTAACATCGGCGAGTCCACCAGATGTTCCACTTCCGGTCCCGTCACCTCTCTCCAGTTTCGGTCTTGTGGCACTACCACCCGTTGTTGCCGGCTGGGTGGCGTGATTAGCATCGTTTATTTGGATCCGGGCCCCCAGTGTGGGGCTCCCCACCCACTATTGTTCTTGTCCTGCTTCTATAGACCCGTCACCCCATGACAGGTATAGCAGGGCCTTG
This sequence comes from Boletellus aff. lepidospora, assembly GCA_038094175.1. Taxonomy (NCBI): domain Eukaryota; kingdom Fungi; phylum Basidiomycota; class Agaricomycetes; order Boletales; family Boletaceae; genus Boletellus; species Boletellus aff. lepidospora. The sequence continues at coordinate 8,344 of JBBPTT010001185.1, read as the reverse complement.
TCCCAGACATGCACTTCAACTGCCCAGAACCTTGATTTCTCTGCGAGGTCGTGGAGCAGATGGACTACATAGAATAATAAGAGGGTGGCGAGGATGAGGAGGGTTTCATAAAAATCAATGGAGAATTGCATAATGATGCAGAGATGGGTAGTGGGCGGTGATGGTAGTGAGAGCTGTAATGCTGCGGAGTCTTGTTGCGAGAGGTTGCCTTTTATAGCAATGGTTGGCAGTGCACGGACCAGGACGTCGTATCAAATCAGAACTGCGGAATCAGGGTCATCAATTTGGGTAGAGTCAGGTTGTTACTGCGGAAAGTCGGCAGGGTGCCTGGCTTGGTAATTCCGTAGTAGACTTCTTGCATTGGATAAATTAATGGCGGGTTCCCAGGTGTTTTCGGCCGAGGAATATCCTTTCCATTTGACCAGATAACGTCTTCACCCGAATGAGCCCCGATGGGCTAGGATTTGCTCTACTTCGTACTCTTCTTCCCCTTCAACGTTTTCTGGGGGGGGTTGGTGGAAGTTTGGTCCATGTTCAGGGGTTTCTTTATAGGGAGTAAGGAGGGAAGTGTGGAATACCGGGTGTATCTTCCAATTCGCGGGGAGTCTGAGTTGGAAGGCAACAGAGGAGATAATCTTTTCAATTTCGAATGGGCCTACTCTCTTAGGGGCTAATTTCCTGGATGGGCAGGGGATTCGTAGATTCTTTCCTTCAAGCCAGACCTTCTCTCCGATTTTAAAGGGTTTATATCTGGACCATATTCTTTCTTTTTGTCGAAGTTGGGCCATTACATGGGCAGCTTTTGCTTCCTTTCGGGTGTTGTCCAGGATTGTCATCCATGATTCAAGAGTAGGAAGAAATGTTTTTCCTATCGCGGGGTAGGCTCGTGGTTCATATCCCATCATGAGTGCAAATGGGGTTTGTTTGGTGACTGAGTGGGTAGCAGAATTGTGAGCGAATTCGGCCATTGGTAGGAGATCATGCCACTTAGCCGGGTTTCCTTTGCAGAATATTCGGAGGTAGGTTTCTAGTTCCTGGTTGACGCGTTCAGTTTCTCCGTCAGTTTGTGGATGATAAGCAGTAGATAAGGCTATGTCGTATTGTAGGAGTCAAGCGAGTTCTCTTGCGAATGCGGATGCAAACTGGGGACCTCTATCAGATATGACTCGGTCGTGGAGTCCAAATCTTGGGAAGATATTTCTGAAAAAGAGTTTGGCTACCTCTGCTGCATCGATGGTTTTGTTACAGGGTAGGAAAATTACCCCCTTTGTAAGGCCATGGTCAACCACGACCAGTATAGAATCGAATCCAGCCGAGATCGGTAGATCGGTTATCAAATCCATAGAAATGTTTTGGAATGGGCGGTCCACTTCTGCAGCGATTGGGATTGGTGGCGGAGTGGTCGGGTGGGTATTTGCCTTGTTTGCTTGGCAAATAGCGCATCCTTGGATAAACCGTTGGACAAAAGTAGAGAGTCCAGGCCACCAGTAATCACGCTGAACTAAGGATAGGGTTCTGAAGTATCCTCCATGTCCTCCTGCAAGTGACACATGTAATTTAGTGACTAAGGTTTGTCTTTGGGGTTCGGGGATAAAAAGACGCCCCTTGAAGTATAGCATTCCATCTTCCCATTTCCAATCGTTGGCATTTGCTCTGGGGAAGAGGGATGATCCCATTTGTGCTGCAGCGATGGCATTCTTTGCCAAAGGATCATCCTTAGTAGAGAGAATTACTCTCTCCCGTATGGCTAGGTCAATGAGATTGATAAAATGGTCGTCAGGGATAAGGATCACATCTTGGTTGTCTTCGGTAGTGCTGACTTCTTCTTTTCGGGATAGCGCATCTGCCGGGGCCATTTTATTCCCAGGTAGGTTTTGATATTGGATATCAAAATCTTGTAAAAACAACATCCATCTTGCTTGTCGTCGGGATAGTTTATGGGGTTGTTTGAAGTAGGCTAGGTTTTTGTGGTTGGTTTGGATTGTTACTTGGTGTTCCGTTCCAGACAAGTAGTGTCTCCATTCCTCCAGTGCCCGGATTACTGCTAATAATTCGCAATTGTAGATGTCATAGTTCCGTTCTTCTGGGGAGAAGGTTCAGGAGAAATATGCACAAGGGTGGAGATCCCCGTTTCCGTCGATCTGCATGAGTACCGCTCCCGAGGCCGTAAGCGAGGCATCAGTCATGACAGTAAATGGTTTAGTAGAGTCGGGCATTTTGAGGATAGGTCTGGACATAAAGGCTTTTTGTAATGTCCTGAAAGCTTTTTCGCAGTCAGGCGACCAGTTCCAGTTGACTCCTTTTTTTGTAAGTTCATGGAGGGGTCGACTTATTCCAGAGAAATTGGGGATAAACTTTCTGTAAAAGTTGCAAAAGCCGATGAAGGAACAGATCTGTTTTACAGAGGTCGGACTCTTCCAATCTTTGATCGCTTGTAACTTTCCTGGATCTAGGGTAATTTCGCCTGGTCGGACTATCATTCCGAGATAATCTACTTCAGTGACGTTGAAGGAGCATTTGCTCAGTTTGAGGAATAGATCATGATCCATCATTCGTTGAAGGACTTGGTGAGTTCTCTTGGTATGTTCCCCAGGGAGTTTAGAGGCAATGATGAGGTCATCCATGTATATAATCAGCCATCCTTCGGCGATCATGTCAGCAAATACATGGTTCATAAGTGCTTGAAACGTAGCTGGGGAGTTGCTTTGTCCAAAGAACATCACTGTTGGTTCAAATAGTCCTACTGGTGTGATAAAGGCGGCTTTCCATCGATCGGGGGGGTGGATGAGCACGTTATTATATCTCCATCGGATGTCCATTTTGGTGAAGATGGTGGTGTCCTTTAGTTGATCTACGAGTTCGGAGATGCGTGGTAGTGGATATGCATTCTTGACTGTATGCTTGTTAAGATATCGATAGTCTTGGCATGGGCATAGCCCTCCATCTTTTTTTGGTACAAAGAAGAAGGGGGATGCTTGAGGCGACTGTGAAGGTACTATTGTCCCTTTCTTCAGGTTTTCTTCAACAAATGTTTTGCATGCTTCCAATTCTTTAGGGTTTAAGGGATACACCTTAGTGACTTTTGGTACAAAGGTGTCTTTTAGATCGATGTGATGGTTATACTTCCGAGATGGGGGTAGTTTGCCTAGTGGAGGGTCTTCGAAGACTCGTCTGAATTCTTCGAATTCAGGGGGGAGAATTGTTTCTTCCTTTTTTGCATTTTTGGCCTGGGCGATTTCTGTTGAGTGGGTTATCTTTCTGACCACTTCTTGGTTGATGTGGGCGGTAGGATCCATAGCCAGATATCATAGTAGATATCGCTGTTCAATCTGTTCTTGGGAGTGTGGTGTCGGATCAATGGAATCAGGAATGATGATTTCGCCTTTGGTCCAGTTGATTTCGGGGTTTACCAGTCTTAACCAAGACATTCCTAATATAACATCTTCTTCTCCGCAGTTGATTACGAGGAAAGTCTGTTTCTTTAGTAGTAAAGATTCAATAGTTACGGAGAGTACAACTTTCCTCCGTATCATTCCATTTTCGTTAAGAGTCCCATCCGCATTCGTTGCTTTTATGGGGACTTTTAATTTTTGAGTGGTTAGGTTTAGCTTTTCCACTAATTTCTTGTTGATAAAGCAGTTGCTTGCTCCACTATCCACTAGGGATAGTATTTCAGTGGTTTTTCCTGTACTTTCCTCGTATAAAGAGATGGGGAGTCGGATTGCTCAATCTGCGATGGGTGATATAATTACAGGAATAGTGGTTATGGGGATTGGTGACGCTGAAACACCTTTCCCCCTTAAAAACCCGCGGTTTCTTCCCTTTGAGAAGCCGGTTCATCGTTTGTTGTTTCTTCTTCGTCCTTGGCGAAGCATATCTCTAGGGCTTTAATAGCCTCGTCTCTGGAGACTTGATTCCTTTCAAGGAAGGTTTGTATCTCGTCCTTGGTCTGTACGACGGGAGCAGTGGGTGGTCATTGATTCGGAGGGAGTACCTGCCTGTAGTTTGGTTTGAAACTTCATTTCTTGAAGGTATTTCCTTCCCTTTTGTGATTCTTGGTGGAGCACCCGACTTTGTGACAGATAAAACACTTGTTGTTTCTGAAGTGTTCTGCTCGTTCTACCGGAGTCAATCTGACCACATCTACGTCCATAGCGTATGGGTCTCTGTGGGCTCTGCTAGAGGATCCAGACGCGTTGGGTTGTCCTTGTCCGGTTCTCAGGATTTGAGTCCTGGTCTTGACTTGATCAAATTGCACCGCTTTTTCCATCCACTTTACCCATTTCTCAGGGGCGGGGTCTACTGCTGTCATTAGGTTTACGATATCGGCATTTACTGCCACTCGAAGGAGATCAATCAGGATTGTGTCCTGATGTCCCATTCCAGTGTTAGCTACCAGCAACTTGAATTGAGCTCTAAAGTTGGGGAAGGTAGTTCTTCCTTGTTTCAGAGTGTAGAGTTTCGATCTGGCCTCTGCTTGAGCATCTCCGGGAGAGAAAGTGGTGAAGAAGTCCTTTTCTAGTTCGTTAAAGGTGATGTTGATCTTTCCTTGTGCGGCATCATCCAGTTTTTGGTACCAGGCTTCGGCAAAGGTTGTGGCGAGCCCAGTTTTCATGTTGTTAAGGAGGATTACTATCTGTGCCAACTCGTTGTACACCTCATGGTTTAGCAAGAAGTATGCTTTCATAGCTTGGAACCATCTCTTGGTGTCTTCAGCTTTCCCACTGAAGGAATCGGGGCATCCTGCTCTGATTTCCGATTTCTTGGTTGTAGTTTGGGTTACAACAGTAGGAGTGGTTGGGGGAGCAGCTGGGGTTGCGGCGGGTTGGTGAGTCATTGCACTAAGATGAGTGGGGGATAACTCAATTGGGGAGAATTCTCTTGGGGTAGAGAACCCGGTATGTCCTTTGATAGTTTCCTGGGGGATCGAGATGATCGGGGGTGCTGGAGATGCTTGGGAAGGTCTTTGTATTCTTCTTGGTGGGGGAAAAGGACTGGCAGGGACTAGGGGTTGTCCTGTGATTCTCCTTCTTTCGGGTTGGGGAGATGGGGAGTTTGTGATGTAGTGGTCCTCTTCTTCGTCAGAAAACTCAGGTGGTCTGATTCTGGATCTCGACGTGGTGGTTTATCTTTTTATCCCCTCTGCTTTTCCAGCAGGGGATACCCTTCTCTTCTAGGTGAGTCTGGGTCGACGGAACAGTCCGGCGTAAAGGCCAATTGTGGCAACAATAGTTTCTACCAACTTCAAGAGGGTAGTGATGGTCAGGAGGGTTACGAGACCTAGCAATTCCAACTTCTTTCGTGAAGATTGCTCCATGGTTGTTGGCTAGGGTCCTTCTGCTAAAAAGCAGGGACGAGGAAAGAGCTAGTTCTTTTGTTATGCTTGCGTGGAGTTTATCCAGCAAGGTCAAAGGTTCGACAACAAGTCCAGAACCAATGAAAGCAACTAGTCGAGCGCACACTCAAGTGTAGTGCGAGGACACTCAGAAGGATCTCTCTAACTGCGATGAGCAGTCTCGAGGAGGCCAGAAAACTACACGTAGATTGCATAGAACTAGCTAGAGAACGATGGTACATGGCCGAGGGTTTATATACAAAGGACTGTACAGCTATGACAAAGAATCGGCCGTGATGGTGTCATCTATGCTTAGTATTTCTAGGTACAGTATCTGGGATGGGGGAACATGAGGTGATGCGAGAGAATCACCTTGGGAGAAAAGGGTCCATAAGGGGAACAGGCGCATCACGATCAAAAGAAAAAGGGGGTGGCATAGTGATATGGGAGGATCCCACCGATAAGTGGTTATCTAAAGAGACAGTAATATCGGTCGCATAATCAGAAGGTGAAAGAAAACTTATCAGCGATACTCCACGACGTCGGGGTCTAACCACGGTTGCATTTCTCGTAACATTCCAGATCTATCAGGTTAACGAATAGATTGTCGGGTAGTAGCACCACATCCTGGTTGTCAGTGGTGGTGTCCAGGTCGTCTTTTCTAGAGAGGGCATCAGCTGGTCCCATTTGCGATCCAGGGAGGTTCTGGTATCGGATATCGAAATCCTGAAGAAATAACATCCATCTGGCTTGTCGTCTAGACAATTTATGGGGTTGTTTGAAATATGCCAAGTTCTTATGATCAGTTTGGACCGTCACCTGGTGTTCCGTCCCTGACAGATAATGTCTCCATTCCTCCAAAGCCCGTATGACTGCTAGTAACTCCCGGTCATAGATGTCGTAGTTTCACTCTTCTGGAGAGAAGGTTCGGGAGAAATAAGCACATGGGTGAAGATCCCCGTTTCCATCCATTTGCATGAGGACCGCTCCACAAGCAGTAAGAGAGGCGTCTGTCATGACTGTGAATGGTTTCGTGGAGTCTGGCATTCTTAGTACCGGTTTTGAGAGAAAGGCTTTTTGGAGGGTCTGAAAAGCTTTCTCGCATTCTGCAGTCCAATTCCAGGTTACCCCTTTCTTGGTTAACTTGTGCAGGGGTCGGCAGATTCCGGAGAAGTCAGGAATGAATTTCCTGTAGAAGTTACAGAATCCGATGAACGATCGGATCTGTTTGACAGAAGTGGGGTTCTTCCAATCCTTGATTGCCTTGAGCTTTCCGGGGTCAAGGGTGATTTCTCCTGGTCGGACTATCATACCAAGATAGTCGACTTCCATAACATTAAATGAGCATTTACTCAGCTTGAGGAATAGGTCGTTTTCCATCATTCGTTGAAGAACTTTACGAGTTCGTTCCGTATGTTTCGTGGGATCATTGGAGGCGATGATAAGATCATCCATGTATATGATCAGCCATCCCTTGGCAATCATATCAGCGAACACATGATTCATCAGCGCTTGGAACATAGCTGGTGAATTGCTCTGTCCAAAGAACATGACTGTTGGTTTGAAAAGTCCTACTGGGGTAATGAAGGCAGCCTTCCATCGATCTTCAGGAGCGATTAGCATGTTGTTATATCCCCATCGGATGTCCATCTTGGTGAAGATCATGGCGTCTTTGAGTTGATCTACAAGTTCTGAGATGTGAGGCAAAGGATAGGCGTTCTTGATCGTATGTTGATTGAGGTATCAATAATCCTGGCAGGGTCGAAGTCCGCCGTCTTTCTTTGGTACAAAGAAGAAGGGTGAGGCTTGTGGGGACTGAGAGGGGACAATCGTTCCTTTCTTGAGGTTTTCATCGACAAACGCTTTGCATGCTTCTAACTCCTTGGGGTTAAGTGGATATACTTTTGCTACTCTAGGAACAAAGGTGTCGGCAAGGTCAATATGATGATCATATTTTCGAGATGGAGGGAGCTTCCCAAGTGGTGGTTCTTCAAAGACTTTCCTGAATTCTTCAAATTCAGGAGGTAAGACCGTTTCTTGTTTGGTCTTCTGTTGTTCCTGAGCAATCTCCATGGATCTGGTGATCTTTCGGATCCATTCTGTCTTAATGTGCTCATCGGGATTGGTTTTCAGATATCGGAGAATCTGATCTTGTTCGTCTTGGTTTCTTTGTTGGGATTGTGGATCGACGATTTCTGGTAGTCAAATTTTTCTCCTGGCCCAATCTATTTCTGGGTTAACCATTTGTAGCCAGGGCATCCCTAGGATGATGTCTTCTTTTCCGCAGTTGATAACGAGGAAATCCTGGTTTTCTAAGTGAAGATTTTCCACTTTTAGAGAGAGTGTGTTACGGTTTTTCCTTTTCCTTCTCAATAAGTCCTCCCACCCTCGACCTCAACCACGTTAACTACCAATGGACTACTAGGATCCTTTCACTTCAATCGAAGCCAATAGACACAGGATGTCTGTTCCACTAACGACTGCATATTATTCCCATTACACCGTCACCCTATCACATCATCACGTCTTCACATCTTCACCATCTCACTATGATGGTAACCACGCACAGCCCGGCAGCCACCATCTTTTGATCTCCTGATCCCATCTCCGATGCTGCGCATTGATACATCATTCACCTTGGTTACCCATGACTCATCCCGACTCATCGCGGGCTATACACATAGCATAACCCTGTACTATAAAGTTGACCCCAGTCTGTATCTTGTTCCCTAGCTAGTTCTACGCAATCTACGTGTAGTTTTCTGGCCTCCTCGAGACTGCTCATCACAGTTAGAGAGATCCTTCTGAGTGTCCTCGCACTACACTTGAGTGTGCACTCAACTAGTTGCTTTCATTGGTTCTAGACTTGTTGTCGAACCTTTGTGTTACGCTGAACGCACGTCTAGTGTCGTTCAAGCAACCTGCAGAAGGGCGGACTCTCACGAAGAGGTCGCAGCGTCCTTCTACCTAGGTGAACAAGGGAGACGAGGGTCTTGCAGGGTATGCAAG
>JBBPTT010001184.1:0-12222 GCA_038094175.1 Boletellus aff. lepidospora | reverse complement strand
ACATTCTCAGATAATGAGGTGGAAGGGCACAAGCTGGGGAGCATAGCCATGACGGGATCGGGGCGAGTAAATGCAGGTTCTTCCGTACTGTCGCCGCATAGTCGCCCCAGTGCGAGCGGATGCGTGATGAATCCGGGGTTAAGAAAATCCCTGATTTGTGATGGGGAGAGAGTCTGTAAGATGGGCCATACAAGCTCGTGCATGGGTTGGGCAGGAAGTAGGTGGATGATAGTGATCATCCCATGTCTAACGATCAACTCCAAGATGTAGTCCCTCATCCAGAACAAGGTGAGTCGAGAGAGGGCAAATGGCACCACGACCATAGAGTTGCTGGGGAGATGTTCGGTCTGTTGTGCGAAAGCATGGTAGCGGTGATAAAGGTTAAGGAGGAGGGGGAGGAACTCATGTTGATCGAACTCAGAAATTGTGTTGATGAGCAGGACTTGGTGAACATCCTAAAAGATCTTTTCTAGGACCTCCCAGAGATGTTGCTTGGATAGGCGATGAAGTCTGTAAATTTCGGCGTAGGCCAGTTCCTCTCGATTATCCCTTCGGTAAGTTTCCAGCAGATCGGTCAAAGTGGTGGGAGTGGGTATGAGGTTGATTGGTTGGGTCATGGTGGGATGGGGAAGTTCTACACTATCTCGGGTCCACCCATCTCCTATTTAACATTGGTGAGTCCACCAAGTGTTCCACTTCTGGTCCTGTCACCTCCCTCCAATTTCGGTCTTGTGGCGCTACCACCCATTGTTGCCGGCTGGGCGGCATGGTTAGCGTCTTTTTATTTGGATCCGGGCCCCCAATGTGGGGCTCCCCACCCACTATCGTTCTTGTCCTGCTTCTATGGACCCGTCACCCCATGACAGGTATAGCAGGGCTTTGTCCCAGACATGTACTTCTACTGCCCAGAACCTCAATTTCTCTGCGAGGTCGTGGAGCAGGTGGACTACATAGAATAATAGGAGGGTGGCGAGGATGAGGAGGGTTTCGTAGAAATCAATGGAGAATTGCATAATGATGCAGGGATGTGTGGTGGGCAGTGATGAGTGGTAAGAGCTGTAATGCTGCGGAGTCTTGTCGCAAGAGGTCGCTTTTTATAGAAATGGTTGGCAGTGCATGGACCAGGACATCGTATCAACTCGGGACTGCGGAAACAGGGTCATCAATTCAGGTGGAGTCGGGTTGCTACTGTGGAAAGTCCGCAGGGTGCCTTGCTTGGTAATTCTGCAGTAGATTTCTTGCATTGGATAGATTAATGGTGGGTTCCCAGGTGTTTTCGGCCGAGGAGTAGCCTTTCCATTTAACCAAATAGCGCCTTCGTCCGAATGTTCCCCGATGGGCTAGGATCTGTTCTACTTCATATTCTTCTTCTCCTTCAATATTATCCGGGGAGGGATGGTGGAAATTTGGTCCGTGTTCAGGGGTTTCTTTATAGGGAGTGAGAAGAGAAGCGTGAAATACCAGATGTATCTTCCAGGTTGCGGGGAGTCGGAGTTGAAAGGCGACTGATGAGATAATCTTCTCGATTTCAAAGGGGCCTACTCTTTTAGGGGCTAATTTCCTGGATGGGTAGGGGATTCAAAGGTTCTTTCCTTCGAGCCAGACTTTATCCCCGATTTTAAAGGGTTTATACTTCGACCATATTCTTTCCTTTTGTCGAAGTTGGGCTATTACATGGGCAGCTTTTGCTTCTTTTCGGGCGTTATTGAGAATTGTCATTCACGACTCAAGAGCAGGAAGAAATGTCTTTCCAATTGCAGGGTAGGCTCGGGGTTCATATCCCATCATGAGTGCAAATGGGGTTTGTTTGGTGACTGAGTGGGTAGCGGAGTTGTGAGCGAATTTGGCCATTGGTAGAAGATCGTGCCACTTAGCAGGGTTTCCCTTGCAGAATATTCGAAGGTAGGTTTCTAGTTCCTGGTTTACACGTTCGGTTTCTCCATCAGTTTGTGGATGATAGGCCGTAGATAAGGCTATATCGTATTGTAGGAGTCAGGTGAGTTCTCTCGCAAATGCGGATGCAAATTGGGGACCCCTATCAGATATGACTCGGTTGTGGAGTCCAAATCTCAGGAAGATATTTCTGAAAAAGAGTTTGGCTACTCCTGCTGCATCGATGGTTTTGTTACAGGGTAGGAAAATTACCCCCTTTGTAAGGCCATGGTCGACCACGACCAGTATAGAATCGAATCTGGCAGAGACTGGTAGATCGGTTATCAAGTCCATAGAAATGTTCTGGAATGGGCGGTCCACTTCCGCAGCAACAGGGATTGGTGGTGGGGTCGTAGGGTGGGTGTTTGCTTTATTTGCCTGGCAGATGGCGCATCCTTGGATAAACCGTCGGATGAAGGTTGAGAGTCCAGGCCACCAATAATCGTGTTGAATTAAGGACAGGGTTCTGAAATATCCTCCATGTCCTCCTGCAAGTGACTCATGTAATTTAGTGACTAGGGTCTGTCTTTGGGGTTCAGGGATGAAAAGACGATCCTTGAAGTACAACATCCCATCCTCCCATTTCCAGTCGTTGGCATTTGCCCTGGGGAAGAGGGATGATCCCATTTGTGCGGCAGCGATGGCATTCTTTGCCAACGGATCATCCTTGGTGGAGAGAATTACTTTCTCCCGTATGGCAAGGTCGATGAGATTGATGAAGTGGTCATCTGGGATAAGGATCACATCTTGGTTGTCCTCAGTAGTGCTGACTTCTTCCTTTCGAGATAGTGCATCTGCCGGGGCCATTTTATTCCCAGGTAGATTCTGATATTGGATATCGAAATCTTGTAAGAACAACATCCACCTTGCTTGTCGTTGGGATAGTTTATGGGGTTGCTTGAAGTAGGCTAGGTTTTTATGATTGGTTTGGATCGTTACTCGATGCTCCATTCCAGATAAGTAGTGTCTCCATTCTTCCAGTGCCCGGATTACTGCTAATAATTCACGATCATAAATGTCGTAATTTCGCTCTTCTGGGGAGAAGGTTCGGGAGAAATATGTGCAGGGGTGGAGATCTCCGTTTCCATCAGCCTGCATGAGTACCGCTCCTGAGGCCGTAAGTGAGGCATCAGTCATGACAGTAAATGGTTTAGTAGAGTCAGGCATTTTGAGGATTGGTCTGGACATGAAAGCTTTTTGTAATGTCCTAAAAGCTTTTTCGCAGTCAGATGACCAGTTCCAGTTGACTCCTTTTTTTGTGAGTTTGTGAAGGGGTCGGCTTATTCCAGAAAAGTCTGGGATAAACTTTCTATAGAAGTTGCAAAAGCCAATGAAGGAACGGATCTGTTTCACAGAGGTCGGGCTTTTCCAATCTTTGATGGCTTGCAGTTTTCCTGGATCTAGAGTGATTTCGCCTGGTCAGACTATCATTCCGAGATAATCTACTTCCGTGACATTGAAGGAGCATTTACTCAGCTTGAGGAATAAGTTGTGGTCCATCATTTGTTGAAGGACTCTGCGAGTTCTTTCTGTATGTTCCCCAGGGAGTTTAGAAGCGATAATGAGGTCGTCCATATATATAATCAACCATCCTTCAGCGATCATGTCAGCGAACACATGATTCATGAGTGCTTGAAACGTGGCTGGGGAGTTGCTTTGTCCAAAGAACATCACTGTTGGCTCGAATAGTCCTACTGGTGTGATGAAGGCGGCCTTCCATCGATCGGGGGGGTGGATGAGCACGTTATTATATCCCCATCAGATGTCCATCTTAGTAAAGATGGTGGCATCTTTTAGTTGATCCACGAGTTCGGAGATATGGGGTAATGGATATGCGTTCTTGACCGTGTGCTCATTAAGATATCGATAGTCTTGGCACGGGCGTAACCCTCCATCTTTCTTTGGTACAAAGAAGAAGGGGGATGCTTGGGGTGACTGTGAAGGTGTTATCGTCCCTTTCTTCAGGTTTTCTTCGACAAACATTTTGCACGCTTCCAATTCCTTGGGATTTAAGGGGTATACTTTAGCAACCTTTGGTTCGAAGGTGTCTTTTAGATCGATGTGATGGTTGTATTTCCGAGATGGGGGTAATTTGCCTAGTGGGGGTTCTTCGAAGACTCGTCTGAATTTTTCAAATTCAGGGGGAAGAATTGTTTCTTCTTTCTTGGCATTTGCGGCCTGGGCAATCTCAGTTGAGTGGGTTATCTTTCTGATCACTTCTTGGTGGATGTGGGCGGTGGGGTCCATGGCCAGATAATGTAGTAGATATCGCTGTTCGATATGTTCTTGCAAATGTGGTATCGGATCGATGGATTCAGGGATGATAATCTCGCCTTTTGTCCAATTGATTTCTGGGTTCACCAGTCTTAACCAAGACATTCCTAATATGATGTCTTCTTCTCCGCAGTTGATGACAAGGAAAGTCTGTTTCTTTAGTAGTAAAGATTCGATAGTTACGGAGAGTATGACTTTCCTCCGTATCATTCCATTCTCGTTGAGAGTTCCATCTGCATTTGTTGCTTTTATGGGGACTTTTAATTTCTGAGTGGTCAGGCCCATCCTTTCCACTAGTTTCTTGTTGATAAAGCAGTTGCTTGCTCCGCTATCCACTAGGGATAGTATTTCAGCAGTTTTTCCTGTATTTTCCTCGTATAAAGAGATGGGGAGTCGAATTGCTCGATCTGCGATTGGTGATATGATTACAGGAATAGTGGTTATGGGGATTGGTGACGCTGAAACACCTTTCCCCTTCAAAAACCCGTGGTTTCTTCCCTTTGAGAAACCGGTTCATCGTCTACTGCCTCTTCTTCATTTTTGGCGAAGCATATTTCTAGGGCTTTAATAGCCTCATCCTTGGAGACTTGATTCCTTTCGAGGAAGGTCTGTATCTCGTCCTTGGTCTGTACGACGCGAGCAGTGGACAGTCGTTGAGTTGGAGGGGGTACCTGCCTGTAGTTTGGTTTGAAATTCCTTTTCTTAAAGGTATTTCCTTCCCTCTTATGATTCTTGGTGGAGCATCCGACTTTGTGACAAATAAAACATTTGTTGTTTCTGAAGTGTTCCGCTCGCTCCACCGGAGTCAGCCTGACCACATCTACGTCCATAGCGTATGGATCTCTGTGACTTCTGCTAGAGGATCCAGATGTGTTGGGTTGTCCTTGTCCAGTTCTCAGGATTTGGGTCCTGGTCTTGACTTGGTCAAATTGCGCCGCTTTTTCCATCCACTTTACCCATTTCTCAGGGGCAGGGTCTACTGCTGTCATCAGGTTTACGATATCGGTGTTCACTGCAACTCGGAGAAGATCGATTAGGATTGTGTCCTGATGTCCCATTCCGGCATTAGCTACCAGCAACTCGAATTGAGCTCTGAAATTGGGGAAGGTAGTCCTCCCTTGCTTTAAAGCGTAGAGTTTCGATCTGGCTTCGGCTTGAGCATCTCCGGGAGAGAAGGTGGTGAAGAAATCCTTTTCCAGTTCATTAAAGGTGATATTAATCTTTCCTTGTGTGGCATCGTCCAGCTTCTGATACCAGGCTTCAGCGAAGGTTGCTGCGAGCCCGGTTTTCATGTTGTTAAGGAGGATCACTATCTGTGCCAGCTCGTTGTACACTTCATGGTTCAGCAAGAAGTATGCCTTCATGGCTCGGAACCATCTCTTGGTGTCTTCAGCTTTCCCACTAAAGGAATCAGGACATCCTGCCCTGATTTCTGATTTCTTGGTTGTAGTTTGGGTTACAACAGTAGGGGTGCTTGGGGGAACGGCTGGGGTTGCGGCGGGTTGGTGAGTCATTGCACTAAGATGAGTGGGGGATAACTCAATTGGGGAGGGTTCTCTTGGGGTAGAAAACCTGGTGTGTCCTTCAATAGTTTCCTGAGGGATTGAGATGATCAGGGGTGCCGGTGATGCTTGGGAAGGTCGACGTATTTTCCTTGGTGGGGGAAAGGGATTGGCAGGGATGTGGGGTTGTCCGGTGATCCTTCTTCTCTCAGGTTGGGGAGACGGGGAATTTGTGGTGTAGTGGTCTTCTTCTTCATCAGAAAACTCAGGCGGTCTGAGTCTGGATCTAGACGTGGTGGTCTATCCTTTATTCCCTCTGCTCTTTCCAGCAGGGGATATCCTCCTCTTCTAAGTGAGTCTGGGTCGGCGGAACAATCCGGCGTAAAGGCCAATTGTGGCGACAATAGTCTCTACCAACTTCAAGATGGTAGTGATGGTTAGGAAGATCATGAGATCTAACAACTCTAACTTCTTTCGTGAAGATTGCTTCGTGGTTGTTGGCTAGGGTCTTTCTGCTAAAAAGCAGGGACGAGGTTAGAAGCTAGTTCTTTTGTTACACTTGCGCGGAGTTATCCAGCAAGGTCAAAGGTTCGACTACTCAGTCTAGAACCGATGAAAGCAACTAGTCGAGCGCACACTCAATAGTGTAGTGTGAAGACACTGAGAGGATCTCACTAACTGCAAAGGCAGTCTTGTGGAGGCCAGAAAACTACACATAGATTGCATAGAACTAGCTAAAGAACTATGGTACATGCTCAAGGGTTTATATACAAAGGAACTGTACAGCTATGACAAAAAATCGGCCGTGATGGTGTCATCTATGCTTAGTATTTCTAGGTACAGTATCTGGGATGGGGGAACACGAGGTGATGCAAGAGAATCACCTTGGGAGAAAAGGGTCCATAAGGGGAATGGGCGCATCACGATCAAAAGAAAAAGGGGGTGGCATAGTGATGTGGGGAGATCCCATCGGTAAGTGGTTATCTGAAGGAAGTGTAATATCAGATGCATAATCAGAAGGAGAAAGAAAACTCATCAGCGACACTCCACGACGTTGGGGTCTTGTCATGGTTGCATTTCTCGTAACAGTTATCACTGGTGGTGTTTACTTCCTCTTGTCAGGATAATGCATCAGCTGGTGCCATCTTATTTCCTGGGAGGTTATGATACTGAATATCAAAGTCTTGGAGGAATAGCATCCATCATGCTTGGCATTGAGGAGGCTTATGGGGTTGTTTAAAGTATGCTAGGTTCTTATGATTGGTTTGGACAGTCACCTGATGTTCTGTTGCAGTCAAATAGTGTTTCCATTCTTCTGGTGTCCAGATTACTGCTAACAACTCTCTGTTGTATATGTTGTAGTTTTGTTCTTCAGGAGAGAAGGTTCAGGAGATGTATGCACAGGGATGGAGATCTCCATTTCCATCAGTTTGCATGAGGACCATGCCTGATGCTGTGAGCAAGGTATTGGTCATAACTGTAACAGGTTTGATGGAGTCTGGCATTTTGAGAACTGGTCAAGACATGAAGGATTTTTGGAGAGTTTGGAATGCCTTTTCACAGTCCAGGGACCAGTTCCAAGCTACTCCTTTCTTGGTGAGTTTGTGGAGTGGTCAGCTGATACCAAAAAAGTCAGGGATAAACTTCCTGTAGACCTTGCAAAATCTGATGAATGAGTGGATTTGTTTGACAGATGTTGGACTTTTCCATTCCTTGATGGCATTGAGTTTTCCAGGATCAAGAGTGATTTCACTGGGTCAGACTATCATTCCAAGATAATCTACCTCCATGACATTGAAGGAGCATTTGCTTAGCTTGAGGAAAAGATTGTTTTCCATCATTTGTTGAAGAACTTGTTGAGTTCACATGGTATGCTTGTCCTTTTGTTTGGATGCAATGATAAGATCATCCATATAGATGATCAGCCATCCTTCAGCAATCATGTCAGTGAAAACATGGTTCATAAGAGCTTGGAATGTAGCTGGAGAGTTGCTTTGTCTGAAGAACATGACCATTGGTTCAAAGAGTCCTACTGGGGTGATGAAAGTGGCTTTCCATTGGTCCAATGGATGAATCAGAACATTGTCATATCTCTATCAGATATCCATCTTGGTGAAGATGGTGGCATCCTTCAACTGATCAACCAGTTCTGAGATGTGAGGAAGTGGGTAAGCATTTTTGATTGTGTGTTCATTGAGATATCAATAGTCTTGGCAAGGATGAAGTCCTCCATCTTTCTTTGGTACAAAGAAGAAAGGTGAAGCTTGGATGGATTGGGATGGGACAATAGTTCCCTTCTTCAGATTTTCCTCAACAAATACTTTACAAGCTTCTAACTCCTTGGGGTTTAGTGGATAGATCTTTGCTACTTTAGGTATGAAAGTCTCCTTGAGATCTATATAGTGATTATACTTCCTGGATGGGGGAAGTTTTCCTAGTGGAGGTTCTTCAAATACTTGTCAGAATTCTTTGAATTCGGGTGGAAGAATCATTTCCTTTTTGTTGGCCATCTGGGCTTGGGCAATCTTGGTGGAATGGGTAATCTTGTGAACCCATTCCTGGTTAATATAAGTGTCTGGGTCAGTTGTTAGATATCATAAAAGGTATCTTTGTTCAATGTGTTCTTGAGACTGTAGAGTCAGCTTGACTGATTCAGGCAGAATGATTTTTCCTTTGGCCCAGTCAATTTCAAGATTGACCAGCCCAAGCCAGGACATTCCAAGAATAACGTCCTCATTTCCACTATTGATGATGAGGAAATCCTGGTTTTCTAGTAGCAATGTTTTGATGGTGAGGGATAGAGTGACTTTCCTTCATATCATTCTATTTTTGTTTTCCATTCCATCAGCATTAGTGGCTTTGATGGGTCTGGTTAATTGTGTGGTTGTCCATCCTAATTGTTCCACTAGTTTTCTGTTTACAAAGCAATTACTAGCTCTGCTATCCACCAGTGAAGAAATTTCAGTGATTTTCCCTGTTCCTTCTTCATTCAAAGAGATAGGAAGTTGGATTGCTCAATCCTTGAGCTTTGATATTATTACAAGAGCAAAAGTTATAGGATACAATGATGCTGAAACATTTCTCCCTTTCAAAAATCCTTAGTTTCCTCATTGACTAAGGTGGTTTCTTTGTTCCTTTCTGGTTCTTCCTTGTCAAAGCAAATTTGTAGAACCTTAACTGCTTCTTCCTTGGAAAATTTGTTTTCTGAAAGGAAAGACCCAATCATGTCATCACTCTGTATAACGCTGGTAGATTGTATCTGTTTTCATGGGAAAGGAACTCACCTATTGTCTTGTTCTTTGCTCCTTCCCCTGAAGGTTCTCCTTTTAGATTGATGGTTTCTGGTTGAACACCCAGTTTGATGATATATGAAACATTTGTTGTTTTGAATATGTTCTGCCCTTTCCATTGGGGATAGTTTGATTATGTCAACATCCATTGCATTCAGGTCCCTGTGACTTCTGTGGGAACCTCCAGATTCAGTGGGGTAGGTTTGACCAGTTCTCAGGAGTTGAGTTCTAGTCCTGACTTGGTCAAATTTCACAGCTTTTTCCATCCACTTTTGCCATTTATCCAGTACAGGGTCTACTGTGGTCATTAGGTTTATGATATCTCCATTTACTGCAACACGAAGGAGATCTATGAGGATTGTGTCTCAATGTCCCATACCAGCATTGGCAACTAGTAGTTCAAACTGAGCTCAGAATGTAGGGAAGGTTCCTCTACCTTGTTTCAAAGTGTAAAGTTTGGATTGGGCATCAGCTTGAGCATCACCTGGGGAGAATGTTACAAAGAAGTCTTTCTCCAGGTCTGCAAAAGTGAGCAAGATTCATCCTTGTGATTTTGCTGTGTCATCCAGTTTCTAATACCATCTTTCTGCAAAGGTTGCAGCAAGACCGGTTTTCATGTTATTGAGAAGGATGACAATCTGGGCCAGTTCATCATACAGTGGCTCAAAAAAGTGTCCCAATGTTGTGGCATTTTGGACAAATTGGTTGACTGTGAGAGATATAGGACAAATAAGACCAAACACTTGCAGTATGGAAGATAGTACTTGCTCTTGACATCCTAACCCTGCTTAGATCATGTGATTTTGTTGTCATGGGACTAAGATATAGCCATTTTAAAATGACATGTCATTGGGACACTTATTTGAGCATCATTCCAGATCTAGACTTTTAGTATTTAGTGGGCCCCCCTTTGGCCTTGATCACTGCCTCTATTCTTCTAGGCATGCTTTCAATCAATCTCTGACACTCCTCAACCTCAATTTTGCCCCACTCCACTACAATTCTCTCCCAAAGCTCCCATACTCCTCTTGATGGTCTTGGATAACTATTGAGCTTTTTTTTCAAGATTTGCCAGAGATGCTCAATTGGGCTAAGGTCTGGAGACTGAGCTGGCCAACCCAAAAGCTTGATCCCATGGGAGTCAAGCCAATCCTGAGCTCTTTTTGAGGAGTGCTTGGGGTCATTATCCTGCTGAAAGATGATACTTTCCTTAGAAATGCCAGAACTCTCCATGCTAGGAAGCAGATTGTCTTCCAAAATGGAGACATATTGCTCAGCATTCATCTTACCTTCCACCTCTGCCAGAATCCCCACACCATTCCAACCCATACATCCACAAACCATCAAAGAACCTCCTCCAAACTTCACTGTTCCTTGAACCTCCTTATCCTGCAAAGGCTCACCTGCCACTTTCCACACATATTTCCTCCCATCTGACCCAATCCTGTTGATCTTGGTCTTATCTGACCAAATGACCCTAGTCCAGTCCTCTACAGTCCAGTTTTGGTACTTGAGAGCAAAAATAAGCCTTTGTTTCCTATACTTGAGGGACAAGTAAGGCTTCTTTTTTTAACTACAGCCTTGAGAGAACCAGACTTGAGCACATTGCAAACAGTCTGGGAGGAGATGGTGGAGGAGAGAGCAGAATTGATGAGATGGGTAGCCTGGACAGCATTTTCAGCCTTCCCAGTAGTAATACTAGAGACAATTCTCCTTCTATCAGCAGGGGAAAGCTTAGAATGACACCCTAGCTTGATGTTTTCTTTATCTGGAAGGAGTTCCTTGATGACCCTGGCCACAGTAGACTTTCCTAGGCTAGTCTGAGAGGAAATCTGATGAATAGAGAGGCCAGATTCAGTGAGGGAGAGAATATTAGCTTTGGTAGAGATAGAAATGGATTTCATGGTGATAATGAAGTAGCTGAATAGCACATCCTCTTCATATATCCTAGATTTACATAAGTAACCAGGGTCAAGGCATAGCATCCACCAGAAGCTGCCAAAATCTTATGTTATTTACCAAATTATGAATGACAGCATGATGCTCAAATAAGTGTCCCAATGACATGTCATTTTAAAATAGCTATATCTCAGTCCTATGACAACCAAATCACATGACCTAAGCAGCATTAGAATGCCAAGAGCAAGTACTATCTTTGGCCCTGCAAGTGTTTGATCTTGTTTGTACCATATCTTTGGCAATTGACTCATTTGTCCAAAATGGCCCAACATTGGGACACTTTTTGAGCCACTGTATATACCTCAATCACCTGTACATTAGTCCTTACTCTTGCTCTATGCAATACACATGTACCTTGTGTCTCTCAAGTCCTCAGACCCTCCTCTGAGTCCAAGTCTCTGTCCTCTGCTCCAGTCAGGAGCTTCCCTTGCTTTCCTAGGTGTCTGGGATGCTGTTGACCTCTTAGTGAGAGTCCACCCCATTCACAGGTTGCTAGAGTGACACAAGTGTCTGCTCAGTGTAACAGTTGCTCTCCAATATAGGTGGAGAGAAAGATGACTGTGTTACGCTTGCGTGGAATTATCCAGCAAGGTCAAAGGTTCGACAACTAGTCTGAACCAATGAAAGCAACTAGTCGAGCGCACACTCAGAGGTGTGGTGCGAAGACACGAGAGGTTCTCACTAACTGCAGCTAGCAGTCTCGTGGAGGCCGGATAACTACACGTGGATTGCGTAGAACTAGCTAAAGAATAATAGTACAGGTCATAGATCTTTATATACTGCTAGGTACCTTGTTATGACAAAGAAATCGGCCGATGAGGCGTTATCCATCATGACAAAGAGACTGCAGTATCCAGGGGGAAGAGGAGCACGAGATGATACAAGAGAATCATCTTAGGAGAAAGATGTCCGAAAGGGGAATGGGCGCATCAAGAATAAGACTAAACTGGAGAGGCATGGGAGTTGGATATAGATCCGCATATAGATGACTATCAGGAGTTGTGACTAATCAGGAAGCATAGACGGATGGAGAAGAAAAACTCATCAAGGTTACGCCGCGTTGTGCCGGTCTAGAAGAAGTGGCATTTCTTGTAACAATACCTCCGGCATAGATTGGAGGCCCTGCCTCCGATATTCCCAAATATCTTGGGATCCTCCAATTACTGTTCGGCCTCACCTCCATCGGGGTGGGTGGCAGCGGAATCCCGGTTCTGTGGGCAATCCTCCATAGCGTGCGCCACACTATGACAGATTCCGCAACGACG
>JBBPTT010001183.1:0-12223 GCA_038094175.1 Boletellus aff. lepidospora | reverse complement strand
CCTCAGCGTGTGCGCTCAACTAGTTGCTTTCATTGGTTCCGATTAGAGATCGAACCTTTGACCTTGCTAGATAACTCCATGCAAGCATAACACTGGAATATCAAAGCTTTTCCTGAGGAAGAACAAGAGAAATGGAGAGTAGCCATGACTGATGAGATCAAATCTCTACATGATTGTCATGTTTGGGATCTAGTTGACTTACCAACTGATCGAGAACCCATCAAAGGGAGATGGGTATATGCTTTAAGACCTGGCAACCACTATAAAGCGAGATTTGTGGCTAAAGGCTTCACACAGATCTATGGCATTGATTTTGATGAAACATTTTCACCTGTTGCTAGATTCAAAACAGTTCATCTCTTGCTATCCCTAGCTGCCTGCCCAAGAAGACTAGGAGATCGAAGCTTTGGATGTCAAAACAGCATTCCTCCTCAGAGATTTAGCTGAGGAAATTTACATGGAGCAACCAGAGGGTTTCATCAAGAAGGGTTCTGAGATGAAAGTTTGTCATCTTCGAAAAGCTATCTATGGGCTAAAGCAGGCTGCCCTTCAATGGAACAAAGCTTTACATAAAAGTTTACTGGAATTTGGCTTCAAGTGTTCACTTTCAGATCCAGGAACTTATGTCCACATCAATGGTGATGTGATTATTATTCTAGTCATCTATGTTGATGATGCTCTTTTTCTGGGTAGTAATAGAACATACCTCCTCAATAAGAAATCGCAATTCATGAAGAAATGGGAATCAAGAGACCTAGGAGAAGCAAAGGAGTATTTAGGCATGCAAATTACCAGAGATCAAAGAAACAAGACTCTTCATCTTGACCAGCTATCTTATGCTGAGAAACTCATATCTCACTTTGACCTACAAAATGCCAAGTCAGCTCAAACTCCTTTACCATCTGGATACACTCCAGATGTGTCTTCTCTTGATGCTTCACCCTCACTTAGAAGTTGCTATCAATCAGTCATAGGATCTTTGCTTTACATCATGTTTGGCACAAGACCTGACCTTGCCTATTCTGTCATTAAAATGTCACAGTTCTCTTTGAATCCATCAGAAGAACATCTGCAGAAGGCACTTTATATAGTGTGATATCTTCTAGCAACCAAAGACCTTTGCTTGGTCTACCATGGAACCAGTAATTCTAGATTTTATACATTTAGTGACACAGATTGGGCAGGAGACCTTGAAACTCAAAAATCCACCACAGGCTATGCCATTTTCTTTGCATCTGGCATTGTATCCTGGCTATCTAGACGACAGAGAAAGATTGCCTTGTCATCCACTGAAGCAGAATATATAGGCATGACCGAAGTTGCAAAACAACTTTCATGGATTCGCTCTCTTTTCCAGGAGCTACACTTCCCCATCAGATAATCAATTGATCTTTTGGTAGACAATCAAGGTGCCATATATCTAGCTTCAAACCCAACTCAAGGAGGACGAACCAAACACATTGAAATCTCTTACCACTACATTTGAGAATGTGTTCAGGAAGAGAAGATTAGTCTTCTCTATGTCTCTACTGGAGATCAAGTGGCAGATATATTCACCAAGAATCTGACCTGGCAATGCTTTGAGGAGAACAGAAAACATCTTATGCTTGTCTCTTACCCCTTTATCTCATGATTAGCAAAGGGGAGTGTTGAAATTATCATTTAGTTTAACTTATCCTTTCTATTATTGCTACTCATGATTAAATATTTAGAGATTTGGACCTTATAAGTTCAATTACTTCAGGTTCTATTCTAGAACCTTCCATTGTTCTGCTTATAGATATAGGCATTACATATAGATCAAACAGGTGTTTCACACTTCTTTCACACATGTTTGACATTCTGGCCAATGGCCTTTATTCCTCATTACTGCAGACTCTTAAAGCTCCACTTAAACCTTACCTTCTGTATCTATTTAGTCTTTGGGATTTTTCCCTCAAATGCAGAAGAGTCTCCTCTCTTTTAGAGCATATTCCCTTGCTCACACCATCACCACACCACCACCTATCAAGGTGTTTGGTTGGTTGCATCTCTAGTCTCGAACGTAAACAAGTGAGTCTCACACTTGTTGGGTTCCATTCCCCTCGCTGTTCTTCAGTCTGCCCCTTCTTTGAAGAGGTCCTGCTGCCCCTTCAAAAGGGTGGTCCTGCTTCTAAAGAGAAGGGACAAGGGAGACTCTTGATCTTTTATTATGCTGAACACACACCGAGTGTCATTGCAACAACCTGTGGAAGGACAGGCTCTCATAAAGAGGCTGCAGCAGCCTATCCACCTAGGAGATCACGAAGGGACAAGGAACTCAAGGAGTACTCGAGAACTGAGAGACTGGGATGATGAGAGATCTGAGGATCAAGACTAAGGAACTATAAGTGAAACTCGTGGATGAAAACTGAGAGACAAAGGGACTACAAGCATGGCTCGTGGACTAAGACTAACGGAAGACACAAGGTACGCATGTTACTGCACAGATCAAGAGTGGAGAACAAAGTACTAAGGCTAAGGTATATATAGTGCTCACTATGTAATCAAGGAACACTATGGAACATGGTGGAAATGCTAAGGTAAGCAGTTACCATCAAAGAGTGGGTCTGAGTGAGTCATGTCCCATCAAGGGACCGTGATGGTTGTAACTGGGTGACCTGATTGATGGGATCAGGCAATCGGAGTGAAGAGCAACTAAAGAGACAAAGATAAGATAAGATATGAGGAAAATAGGGGCTAAGATGTGAGAGTGACCCGAGCACTAGGAAAACTGTAACACAGGCAAGGCAAGGACTGGGGCTGGTGGGGTGGCTATGAGTGCTGGAGTAAGTGGTTTGTTATGCTTGCATGGAGTTATCTGTTACAATTTTCTCCCTTTCGTTGTGCCTTTTCCTTATCATCATCGAGTCCCTTTGTTGTGCAGGCCCCTATGGCCTTTACTCGTCCTCATATGTGTATATTCTCTTTATCTTTGGCCCTTATTCTTCTTCAATCCAGATCCTTTCGGATCTCTCTGCTTAACTACTGTTCCTGTGCCTTGATGGCCATCTTTTCTTTGTCATCTTTCTTTTCGATTCCATAGGCTTCCTTGCTTACACAATCCAGCCTATATATGCCTTTGCCTTCACATGTATATTCTTTACTCTTGCTCTACGCAATATCAGCGTACCTTGTGTCCCTCGAGTCCTCAGTCCTCTGAGTCCTAGTCCCAGTCCCTTGCTTCTGTCAGGAAGATCCCTTCGCTCTCCTAGGTGTTTGGGACGCTGTTGACCTCTTTGTGAGAGTCCACCCCATTCACAGGTTGCTTGAGCAACACAAGTGTCCGCTCAGCATAACATTATCCAGCAAGGTCAAAGGTTCAGTCTGTAACCGGAACCAATGAAAGCAACTAGTCAAGCACACACTCTGAGGTGTGGTGCAAAGACACAAGAGGATCTCACTAACTGCAGCAAGCAGTCTCATGGAGGCCAGAAAACTACACATAGATTGCGTAGAACTAGCTGGGGAATCCCAGTACAATGATCAAGGAACTATATAGTACAGAACATGCTGTGGGCACTGCCCCAGGGTGAGTCACCATGAGTCAATGGTAACTAAGGAAACTGATATATCAATGTGCAGCATCAAAGATTGGATCAAAGAATCAAGGGATCAAAAGATGGTGGCTGCTGGGCTGTGCTTGACTACCATCATTGTGAGATGGTGAAGATGTGACATAGTGACATGGTGAAGGTGTGAAGATGTGAAGATGTGAAGAGCCTTAGGGTTTTCTAGAGGGATCGTCACCAAACAAACTTGAGCGCTAGACTGGTTGGCTGAAGTGAAGGAAACTTAGTGCTGGTATTGGGGCAGTGGTCGGGATTAAGGAAAAACTGTAACATGGTTGGGGTAAGGGAGGGCCTAGGCTTAACTGGGAGAGGGCAAGTGACTGGGTAAGGTTCATATGTACTGGATTGGTTAAAAATGTCCCTGTGATTCTTCTAGAAGAAGAGGCTGGGGACTGGGAGACTAGATGGGCAAAGGGGTTGGTCCAAGGGGAGGTGGACAAGGCTAGGGGGTGCTGGGGGGTTTCCTCTGGTTCTGAGTCAGAGAGAGGACAAAGGGTAATTCTCAAGTGAGATGTGGTGCTGGGGTGGCCCTACTCCTAAACAGGAGGAGAAAAGAAGACTCTAGTTCTTTTGTTACACTGAACACACACCTGTTACAGTTTTTCTCTTTCTCTTTACACAAGGAATGTCACACCCACTTGCTAAATTGCTTGCCTCTCATTTCTACTCCATAATTGGATAACCTTCCAATCCTAGCTATATCAGCTTACTGAAACCTGTTCTCATCATAAACCTGATCCCCCAGACTATGTCATCTTTATCCAGATTCTTTCACCTCTTCACCTTGATGGTAACCTTGTATAGTCATCCAGCCATCATCTTTTAATCCCTTGATCCTACCACTGATGCTGCACTGTGATGCATCAGCCCCCTTAGTTACCCATAACTCCTTTTGACTCCTCTGTGACTGTACTCACAGCATGTCCTGTACTATATAACTCTTCATATCTTGTACTGCTATTCTTTAGCTAGTTCTATGCAATCTATGTGTAGTTTTCTGGCCTCCACAAGACTGCTAGTCACAGTTAGTGAGATCCTTTCATGTCTTCACACTACACCTCAGAGTGTGCACTAGTCCTAGTGAGCTTTTGTAAGTCTGGGCTCTAGTCCAAACTTTTGAACTTGCTGGATAACTCCACACAAGCATAACAATACCTAGTGTCATTACAGCAACCTGTGATAAAGCAGACTCTCATGAAGAGATCACAGCACCCTATCCACCTAGGAGAATTGAGTGAACTGAGGACTTGAGGGATACTCAAAGATGAAGGGGACTTAGAGACAAAGGGACTTCAGGAAGTCAAGACAGAGGTGGACACAAGGTATGCATGTAATTACATAGAACTAGAGTGAGGAATGTGCAAGATAACTAAAGGTATTTATAGGTGAGGTTGTGTCTGGTGATGAAGCCTATAGAATATGGAGGAGTGATGAACTAAGCAACAACTATCAAAGTGCAGCAAGTACAGATCAACATGGGTAACTAAGGGTATTGGTCTGAGATGACTTGGATGTCAAAAGAGAACTGATCAATGATAAGCAATGCATGGACATAAGGATAAGTGAAAAGAAATGGGAGTACTTGTCAAATGGTAAGTACAGAAAGGAGGTAGATACAAGGGTGAAAGGAGAAAATCATAGCAGTTGAAGAGCTGGAGCAGGGTTGGCTGGGGCTTGGTGAGACATGTCTGGAGTAATCAGTGGTGAAAACTCAATTGGGGATCCCTCTCCTTCATCTGGAGTGGTGATGCCTGTATGTCTGGGGTTGTGAAGCTCCTCTTCCAGTGGTTCAGAAGATGCAATCATAATGACTGGGGGAGTTGGTGATGCTTGGGATGGGTAATGAAGTCTTTTTGATGGGGAGAAGGGATTCAGTGGGATTTGGAATGATCCAGCACTTCTTTGACTAGTGGGCTGAGGTGAAGGTGATTGTTGATGGATGTTATCTTTGTTGTTGTTACGCTTGCGTGGAATTATCCAGCAAGGTCAAAGGTTCGACCGTCTAGTCAGAACCGATGAAAGCAACTAGTCGAGCGCACACTCAAAGTGTAGTGCGAGGACACACAAGGAGAATCTCTCTAACTGCGACGAGCAGTCTCGAGGAGGCCAGATAACTACACGTAGATTGCGTAGAACTAGCTAGGGAACATGGTACGAACTGGGGTCGACTATATAGTACAAGGATGGGCTGTGCGTACAGCCCATGATGAGTCAGGATGAGTCATAGGTATCCAAGGGGAATGATACATCAATGTGCAGCATCAGAGATGGGATCAAAAGATGGTGGCTGTGGGGCAGTGCGTGGTTACCATCATAGTGAGATGGTGAAGGTGTGACAATCGCGAAGAGGTGACGATGTGAAGAGGTGACGATGTGAAGAGATGACGATGTGAAGGGGGGAAACTGGGTCTTGACGAAGGAGACATCCTATGCCTTAATGACTTGGCTAAGTCGTAGGGATCCTAATAGCCCATCGGTAGTCGTCGTGATCGAGCTCGAGAGTGAAAGGGACTTATCAAGGGGAAAGGGAAAGGAAAAACTGTAACAGTTGTCAGAAGAAGACCCAGGTACTTGAAACCTTTGTCTTGATGTGGTGTCAACTTAGGCCCTTCTCCTAAAAAGCAGGGGCAGAAAGGAAGCTAGCTCTTTTGTTACACTTACACACAGTTATCTGGGTCTAGTCTGGACAACAAAGACACTAGGCTAGCACACACTCTGAGGTGTAGTGTGAAGACACAAGGAGTTCTCACTAACTGTGTGAAGTCTGCAGTCTTGTGGAGGCCAGATAACAACACATAGATTGTGTAGAACTAGCTAGAGAATAGTGGTACATGACATAAGGGTTTATATACTGCTATCTAGACTAAAAGCAGTAACCAGTGTGAAGGGAAAACACAATGATATGAGAGAATTGTTGTAGGAGAGAAGTGTTCAAAAGGAAGTGAGCATGGTGGACTACAGTCAGTGGATCAAGAGTATGGGCACATCACAATCCAGAGAAAAGATGTGAGGCATAGGAATGGAATAAGATCTGAAAGGAATATGACCATCTGTGGAATAGATGGTGGCACAATCATATTGAGAAGGAGAAGAAAAACTCATCAAGGAAAGTTCCTGTTTTCTTGCCATCCAGGCCATAGCATTTCTTGTAACAGAGTGCAGTCTATGACACTACAGAACTCACCTATCCTACATATCAAGGAAATGAGATGAAGAGCAAGGGAACATGAATGATCAAGGCATGGTATTGTCAGCCAATGGAAGGGTGTCTGGGACACAGTGGCTACTTATCTTTTGATTATGCTATTTATGTGAAAAGCTATTACATAGCTATTGATTACATCAACAGGATAAACAGATTCTATTTTATTGTTTTACCTATTTAGAGATTTCTTTGTTCTCTTTTAGGATATTTCTTTGTTCTGCTTCTGGATAGAAGTGTTACAGCTATTAGTCATATAGTTCAAGCAGAGCTTTAACTCACTCTCTGTAGTTATTTAAACCTGGGCCTCTGCCCCCAAATATTCAGAGAAGTCAGCTCCTCTCTTGTGCACTTTCCCTTACCATCACCAACCACACCTCACTCAAGTGCTCCACTTGGTTGCAAGTCTCTTGTCTTGACAACACAGAAGTGAGTCTCACACTTCTAGCTCCTTTCCCTCACTGTCCCCTTGGTCTGCATCCCATTTGAGATATTCCTGCACCTTTTTCCAAAGGTTATGGTGTTTACATGACATTCCAGTGGGTTGAGTGGGGTGACAGCAAAGATGCTCAAGAGGTACAGTACTGTGCTGACAAGTGAGAGGAACATGAGGAGGCATTTTATACCCTCCCAGAGTGCCATCCAGCTACAAAGTTATGATGTGCACTCAATGGTTTGCTGTGATCAGTGCCAAGATGTCTGGTCAATCATCCACACTCATCATGCTGTGGATGAGGAGACCATCCCCGGTGGAGAGGGACCACATATCTCGATGGCGATGTGCATGCACACCACAGCCCACTCCACGTACCGCTCGCTGGGACCTGCCTCGCCACCACCTCGTGCTCTCTGCCCCACTACCCCACATGTCATGTGTCCAGGTTCCTTCACTCCACCGGACATTCCGTAAACTTCCCGTCCAAAACCAACAAAGCGTTGGAAAGATGCACCGTAACCTCTAGCTACACTGGCTCTGGCATGACAAGATGGTGCGAAGAGGATGCACAATCAATTCAAAGGCACATTCGCATAAATTTTTTCCCTTGCCAACTTCTGCCGCAACAGAACCATCACCTTCCTGGTGGAAAACTTGTTCCGAGCGCCTCGTACTATGGCCTTGTCCTCGTCTGTCATGTCCGCACGAAATTTCAGCTGATTCTGTTTGGCATGAAGTATGTGTATGTTTATGAATCTGATCAGAGTCTATCAGACAAGGATGGAAAAGGAATTGGACGACACTGACTCCATGCAGGAGTAAATCGACATTGG
The DNA here is from genome assembly GCA_038094175.1 of Boletellus aff. lepidospora. Classification (NCBI taxonomy): domain Eukaryota; kingdom Fungi; phylum Basidiomycota; class Agaricomycetes; order Boletales; family Boletaceae; genus Boletellus; species Boletellus aff. lepidospora. Next base: position 4,162 of record JBBPTT010001183.1, on the reverse strand, counting down.
GCTCTCGACGGTTTTGCCGGTGATGCTGGAGATGCCCACGAACGGTTCCCTCTTTTTTGTCGCTTTTATAGCCACAGGATGGACGGGAAGAGGCGCCGTGATCGAAAAGTCGCTGTCATTGATAAACTCGATCAGCCCGAGAGGTTGGTCACGAGCGGAAGGGTCGTTATTCAGTTCCTCTTTCACAGTACGCCATATTTTGTCGCGTCCCTGGGTGAGAGGGACACGCCCGGACTGGCCCAGAATGTGAGAATCGAAATGGTTGATTTGGACCATCCCCCCCGTCTTGTCGGAGGCCGGCCCACCGGTCAAGAAGAGTTTGGCGAAATTGACCACGTCGGAGGGCTCGATGGCGATGTCTGCCCAGAACATGAAAGGGAATTTGAACCCAATCTCTCCTTTTTTGTCGTTCATCAGCTCCAAGTCGAGCGCAGCGCAGACCTGGAGCATCGCGTTGATGGCGGAATTACAAATGAGGGATTCGGCGACCTTCTTGATTCCCTTTGGCCGGTCCGACGGGGTGCACATAGTCTTGTGGTAAGACCTAGCGATAGTGGTGGAAAACGAGGAGCGTCGTGAAGACTAGGGCGTCTGGCGTACCAGTTCTTTTTTTGACATTCTTTCGAACAGTAAAACACGCTCTTGCACTGTGAAACTCGCAGTGAGCGCCTGTACGAGAAAAAGGCGGGGCGACGCCTACTCTCTGACAGGTCTGTAATTTGTGACGGGTCGTGAAGCAAGTGGAGCACTGCGTTTGAGCAGCGCTCTTGCTGGCTTTCAAGCGGTCTGGAGGGGTAGCGATTGCGTGGAACAGCTGGTCGTTACGAGGGTGATCGGCGTGAATGACACGGATTTCTTCGGAGTCCATCGCGTCCGTCTTTGAGCACTCGAGTCGTCGGTTCGCGGCTGGCGCTCGCATCTCGACCCTTTGCCATGGTCGATGGGCATTTGGATTGCATGCTAGCAAACAAACAGGTACAAACACTGTCCTTGCATTCCCGATTTGGGCATGGCTGTGAAAACGTGTCGCATGTCAGCTCCAGAATCGACCTTGGTCGCCAGCCACAGACATCAATGCTTAGCGATGGAAGTGATAGTACACGACTCCTACACCTTGCAAGTGCTACGCACGATACATCGTTCCCAAAACATCAACATTACCGCCATCTTCGAAACAGACCGGAAGAACGAAAAGGAAAAGGTGGATAGTGAATGCAAGACACACGATCAACCCAAAGGCATGCGCGCAAATATCGATTCCCTCGCCATTCTCTGCCTCAGCAAAACGACCGCCTCCCTGGTGGCAGACTTGTCTCGGGCGTCTCGTACCGTCGCCTTGTCGGTTTCCGTCATCTCCGTACGTAATTTCAGTTGATTCTGTGCATCTTGGCATATGTGCGTATTGATGAACCTAGTCGGAATATACCTGTCAAACAGGCACGAGGGAGAGAGAATCGACGTTTCACAGTCCACAGATGCGTTGACCGACATGGGGGAGTCAGACGGCATGGCAGTCAGTGCGGAAAACCGCCTGAACAGTACCTTTTTTCTCGCTATCTCCAAAGCGCAGACTGTGACGGGGAGAACGGTCGTGAGTACAAAGCCACTTCCGTCGGTAAACTGAACCAGTCCGAGCGGGTCGTCACGAAGGACGGGGTGGCCATTACACTCCCCTCTCGAACGACGCCACAAGCTGTCGCGCATTTCTGCGCAGGGGGCACACTCTAGCGGGACCGGGATGTATGCGTGCACGCGATTGATCTGGAGCACTCCTCCCACCTTGTCGGAGACCGGCTCGTCTGCCAACAAAAGCTTGGTAAAGTGGTGCAGGTCGGAGGGCTCGATGGCAATGTCCGCATGGACCATGAACGGGAATTTGAACCCGATCTCTTTCTTTTCATCGTTGATCAGCTCCAAGTCAAGTGCAGCACAGACCTGGAGCATAGGGATAATGGTGTTGTTGTATATGAAGTGGTTGGTGAGCTTCTTCATACACCCGGAGCGCTCAGGAGGGGTACACCAAGCCTTGTGAAACGACCTGAGCGAGCGGTCAGTCGAGCGAAGACTATGTCACGTTATATCTGCGTCTGGGCATACCAGGCCTTTTTCTGACATTCTCTCGAGCAGTACAACACGATCTTGCACCGAGAAGCTCGTCCTCAAGCGCTTCTGCGAGGGAAGAAACCGCTTACCCTTTGACAGGTTTGCATTTTCTGCCTAGGCGTGAAGCGGGCGGTGCACAGTGCTTCAGAGGCGTTCTTGTTGGCTTTTACGCGCTCTAGAGGGGTGGCGATCTCATGAAAACTCGCTTGAATGAGAGGGGTAACTGGACGGGTGGCTTTGATCCCGTTGGAATCCATCGTGTCTACCTCCGGGTCGTGGTGGTCGTGACTGGCAGGGTGTGCTTGCTTTTGGGAGGCTCATGGTGCGTGACTTGTATACCCCACCGGGGAGACGCAGCCATTGATAGCACCAACGCGGCGCGTGGGTCCTCGACATCAAGCTTTCATGTACAGATCAGGAGCGCAGGGAGGCCAGTTTCAACAGCACCATTCAAAGTTCGTCGACAACGACACGCCTGTTCTCCGAGCCTTGCTCAGCCCGCGTCCTTTCCCCATCGCCGTTTACACCACCTTTCAGTCCCACCGTTTCTGCAAGCCACTCGTCCGCGATTGCGTTGAATACGTCCGGAAATTCCATGTGTGGCCAATGCTCACCGCTCATCGTCTGCACATATGCCCGTGTCAGCGAGGCGGCTCAATTTGGTGTATACACCTTCTTGCCTTTGTAGTCATCCTTGGTACATACTTGGCCACGTCCAAAAGATTCGAGAGCATCGCTCAGTCTGCGACGGGATCCTGGTGCAGAGATAAGTTCGCTACTTTGCCTACCAGGCGCATATATGCGCCCGGAACTTACCAGGACCGGGAGGACTGAAAGAACGGGTTGGCGGATCGTGAAATATCCTTGCTCATGGCATGATTTCCATGTCCCATACTTGTTCTGCAACATATATCTTCGTTAGCGTGCATGCTGCCACACAAAATTTTGACCTTACGCCATTGGTGTAAAACATCAATGCTACGGGCACAAATATTCGAAAGGGAAACGTTGTCAAGAACAGTACCAGTGGGGAAAAAAAACTGACAGTGATCAAAGCCCTGTCTGCTGAACCTCTGTATGAAGTAATTCTCCTCCTCTTTCGAAAAGAATGGAATCGGAGGTATCTATCGAACATCTCTGTCGCAGAAACAGATGACGGAGGAACAGAAAGACTTGCCTCGATTCCATCCCATGCACCCATAAATGTCTCTCGGCTACGTAGAAACGTGTCCGGAGGTGGGCTTGCGATGCTCCTCAACGTCCCTCTCAACGTTCGTCCAATGTCTCTATTCAACTCGGCCGTCGCCGTGGACGTGTTCTGCGCGAAAAATACTTGGTAGGAAAGTGTGGGTATCTGGGTCGCAATGGACTCGGTCGATGTGAATTGGCCCGCACAAGGAAGGTACTTGGGGGCATGGGCATTGGGGACATGGACACAGGGTCGTGCTCGTCGTCGACTCACCGGAACTGTCACACCAATCACGCCAGAGAACACGTCGGGGCGTCTCCGCGCAGCCTCGTAGCATGCGACAGAGCCCCAGTCATGACTGGACGGAAGACATGGTTTCAGACGCCGCTCCGGCGTGCTCGAGAACACATGTAAAATCGCCCGTAATGTCTGCCATGGTACTGGACGACCGGATGTCAGAAGGGTGCGACGATCCACCAAACCCTCGGACGTCGATGGAAATCAAGCAGTGGTTGTTCTGAAATAAAGATGAGTGAGCTACGATCTATAACGTGCGGAAAGACAAGAAATGCCTGGAGATGTTGGATCTGGTGGCCCCAGCTGCTCCACAGACGTCGATTCCGCAAAAGGATTGACGTTGACGTATTCTACACCCTGAGAAACGGCGACGCAGTGCGCATATAAGTAGAAGTGGACTCGTTGATGGTAATGTTTATGGTCCGGTTGAGAGCCCTGTCGACTGTGAGGCACGTCACGGCGCTTACATGGTGTTCCAGCGGGCTGAATGCAGTGGCAGCAAGAACGCTCGAGAGGTGATGCAGCACGGCGACGAGTAGGAGGAATATCAACAAAAGCCTGCGTGCGGCTTTC